>JAYMTC010000401.1:0-12192 GCA_036897605.1 Melianthus villosus
ATGTTGGAATGAAGATTTCCATTCGAAGGTAAGAAAATATTTGCAATTTTTTTTCTCTAAAATGTTGACAGGTTTCATCTTTGGTAAAAGTTGTTAGTTCGTTGAATTTCACTTGGGATGGGACTTCCATATAACAATGCTGGAATGTAGTACATTGGACAATTAATTCTTCATCGGTGCTTGTTTATTTCTTATTTTAGAACAGTGTTATTTACCATATCTTGATTCTCTTTTAGGTAAAAGAGGCAGCGAAGCGTCTTCACCTGAAAGAACACACAGTCCTTGATGACTCTAAAAATGTTTTCAGATTAGCTGCTCCTGTGGAATGCAAAGGGATTGTTGGTAGTGATGATAGGTGGTTGATCTATTTGTACATCTGCAATGCTGACATTTTTCAGATTTTTTTTAATTTCACATAATTTTTTTTTTCCTAGCATTCTATTTATTTGTAAATTTATTTGAAGGTGTTACAAGATTCAAATTCATGTACTTAAAATCATCATTACTCCAGGCACTATCTTTTGGACTTGGTGAGAGTGACTCCGCGTGATGCAAACTTTACGGGACCTGGTTCTCGGTTTTGCATTTTGAGACCTGAACTGATTACAGCCTTTTGCCAGGTAACATGATACCTTTATATGAATTTTACACTTGTTTTGAACTGTTTCTAAAAATAATTGTGGAGTATTTGGAAAGGCTGAGGGGGCAGACAAATCAAAATCTGGGTGTAAGTTAGATGGAGATGCTCATGTAACCTCCGATTCTCCTGGCGACAGAGGCACTAATGAACAGGTACACATGCAATGTATCCCTTGCTGAATTATTTTAATTTATTCTCTAGATAAACACAACCGTATTTTGGAAAATTGTGTTTTACATATTGATAACATTTTCCAATGCGACCATCTATTTAGATATAAATTTGTTGAAATTAATAACAACAAACTTGTCTCCTGTAATGTAGTCACACTATCGTCGAGTTGTTCATCACATAAAGTGGGTGTAAGATTGTAGATATGCATGCCTACTTCTTATTGAAAAACCCCAACTGCGAATCTTTCTCCTTGTGATTGTACACAAAAAATTTAGCATATGTGACTGGCGTAGCCTAGGTTTACTAGAGCAACAAAGTCTTTTTTCCTCAAAATTTAACAGATAAATGCCAAAAAATCTGAGTGTTAGCTCCATTGTTTAGCAACTTAAAGACCCTAGTAGAAGGTTGAATAGAATCAGAATGAACATAGCACAATATTCAAATCTGCATGTTCTAACTTATTTGTTCCCTTCTTTCTCATGCCATGATTTTCTGTACTTGGTATTAATGCGGCATCTATTCCTTAGCGGCTACCTTCTCCACCGCCTTTAAGTTATGAATGTTATTTTGGTTTGATATTTATTAATCTTTAATTGTCAAGGAGGATAATTTTTATTAATTAATTTAATGCAGCAACTGAAAATAATTTTCATTAAGCAAACTTAAGTTAATGAACATACATAAGCTATTGCTCCTGTATATATGTAAGGAAATGTTTAAAGAGATGGGTTGGTGATAAAGATACCTGATTTGGGAAGACTATAAGAATTGTCATATCTGTAGAACTCGTAAAGTTATCTCCGATCAGTATCATTGCATGGAGTTTGAGCATAATTTGCAGTCACGACTTGAGGCTTCCATTGATTTTGATGATGATTTCCATGATTATTTCAGGATATATCTAAAGAAGAGATCGAGACTGAACACAAATGTATATCTGCTGAAAGCCCTGAACCACACAAAGAAATACTTTTCAATCCCAATGTATTTACTGACTTTAAGTTGGCGGGAAGTGAGGAGGTATTTTCTGGCTTTAATTCTAGTTTGTTTGTGTCATGTCATTGAGTTCGATATCTGATGTTCGATGTTCTATATTTTCCAGGAAGTAGCATCTGATGAAGAAAATGTAAAGAAAGCTAGTTCATATCTTGCAGATGTTGTTCTTCCGAAGTTTATACAAGATCTTTGCACACTTGAAGTTTCACCAATGGATGGCCAAACTTTAACTGAAGCACTCCATGCTCATGGGATTAATGTCCGCTATCTTGGAAAAGTAAGCTTCATTAGTCTAAACCAATTCAATGATCAATTATGGAGACTGGCCTCTTATAATACCATTCAATAAAATAGATCTGTCTGAAAGGCGAGTTGAGTTCCAGACAACATTTTGATGGATTTAATATTTTTAACATGTATGGTCCTCACAACAGGTAGCTGATGGGACGAAACATTTACCTCATCTGTGGAATCTCTGCACTAATGAGATAATTATCAGGTCTGCAAAACACATCCTCAAGGTGATCAACATTACCCTTCACGATCTACTGATCTGTTTCAACTTAATAGTGTATCTATTACATACCCCCTCCATTTCAATTTAGTTGTCACATTCCAAGATTTTTTGAGTTTTAAAATTATTGTCTATTTTCATTTTTGTAATTGAAACATTACATATTTTTATGAAAAACTTCGGAATCTTAATATATATGTGTGTATATATATATATTCCAACTTATGTTTCGATCGATTCATAAATTAAATTAAGTTCAAAGTGTCTTTCCTTAATTTTATCAAAAGTTAGAATATGACAACTAAATTGAAACAAGGGTAGTATTATATATAGCAGGAGACAGTTTTGATGTCATTGCCGATCATGTGGTTTTTTCGACAGCTGCAAGATATTTAATTCTATTTAATATGCCCTACTCTGATTTATGCTGGTTGAATATCACCTCACTCTTTTATTTTTTATTAAAAAAGGATATTTTGAGAGAGACAGAGGACCATGATGTTGGGCCAGCAATTGCACATTTCCTTAATTGCTTATTTGGGAGTTGCCAAGCTATTGGTCCAACAGTTTCTGCTAAGAATATGCAGACCAGAACCCCCAAAAAGGTAATGCTGAATAGAGATTACTGATTTCACGATTTGATTTATTACTGCAATAAAAACCAATTAATTTGCACTGCTGCTGAAGATGGGGAAAGTAATGTTCTATATTTGATAAGACGATACCCAGAAGATAGAAGTTTCTTTCTATTTATTTCACAAAATTAGGAAGATAAGAAGTTGCAGTCCCGATCTGGTATCCGTGATGAGGTTTGTAGCTGATCTACAGTTAATACAGGATTTAGCTGGGCATCATTCTTCCAGCAAGTCTTCTAGGGGACAAACGAGGGGGGGAGACATGGCATCTACTGAAAAGAATCTATCCTCATACATGAATCTTTGCTCAGAAACTCTTTGGTCTGACATTCAAGAATTTGCACAACTAAAGTATCAGGTAATTGGGTCTTCCTTGGAACTTGATTTTGATCTTTGAATGATTCCCTGTCTCATATTTGTTTCCTAAGAATAATTTGTCAAGCAATGCATTTTGGTGAATGGCAGTTCCGTTTTCAGCTGACGTATGTTCACTTTGTACTGGAAGAATACATAATTTATCCTTTGTAACAGTAATTTATCTGCTATGTTGATTTTGAATTGAATCATTTTTTTTTTGTAGTTTGATTTGCCAAAAGATGCAAGGTCTGGGGTAAAGAAAGTTCCAGTTGTCCGTAATCTTTGCCAAAAGGTAACCGTGATGTCACGAAATATGCAATTTTTTCGAAAGTACTTCAGATAATTTTCTATGAAGCATCATCGCAAGTGTTCACTCTGAAGGTTCTATCTATTGAGTTGTTATTACCTGAAATTCATGATTCTTCCTCCTATACTGATGTTGAAATTTGGAGTCGGTTAAGGCTTAGTTGATTTGAGTTGTGTTGTATTGTTGACATGGCTTTTAACAGATCAATGTCTATAAAGTTTGGGATAGGACACTGCAGTTTTTTGTTGTGCTGAAAAAAATGCTCTCCAGTCATCTTCATTTTATACTGTTATCATTAACTGCAGTTTTCTTCCTCCTATACAGCTGCTGAAGTGCTATTTCGTTTTTCATATCCCATTCCCTTTGATGAAGAAATAAATTATTTGCATTACCTATTTTTTTCTTTTAGAACTCAGTCGCTGTTATCGCATTTCTCCGAAGAACTTTCCTGTGTAATATCAACAGGATCATGTTTAATGATGCTCTTAATAGTGCTTTGCAAGTGTTTCTTTAATCCCGGGAATGGATATATTATTTCATCTCATATATGTACATTTGTTTTCATGTGATATGATTCTAATAATGTTCGTTCATTCATGTAATAATGTTTGTTCAATTTATTATTTCAAACCATTACATGTCTTGTCACATCATTTCATTCTTTTTCATGGTGATATAATTGATGTGTGCTAGGATATCTGCCAAAGTTGTTTTGTATTTAAGTTTAATCTCCTGGATAACGCGTGTGGTTTTCTTTACAGGTAGGTGTGACTCTTGCAGCTTGCAAGTATGATCTTGATTCAGTATCACCTTTCCGAACATCAGATGTACTAGATATAAAATCAGTGGTGAAGCATTCAATTCCGGTATGCGGAGAAGCTAAAGACCTTGTTGAAACAGGAAAAGTCCAATTGGCGGAGGTACTCACTATGCTCTGCCTTTACTGTTTTGTAAAAATGGCTTTATAATGTTTTTTCGATATTAATCAATTGAATATTAATGTCGCACTATACATCATGGATCTATCATGTTGGTATTATGAACTGGAATTTGTTTAGCATTTTGGAGAATTTATTTCTTGTTACTTTAACTTGAGAGCCTAGTTGTATCACTCCTTTGATTCCCATGTATAGTTTGCTTTTCGTTGGGATAAAGATTGTATTACTACAATGAAAAATGTTGTAACCAAGTCCTAATCTATGGTGCCTTATATTTCAGGGAATGCTTAGTGAAGCTTATGCTCTATTTTCCGAGGCATTTACGATACTTCAACAGGTAAGTCATTCCGTATTAGGCCTTCATCCTTCTGGATTTCATTCGAAGTATGTCAGCTTGATATTATTTGTTGATTGCAGGTGACAGGTCCAATGCACCGCGAAGTTGCTAATTGCTGCAGGTAGCTATTAGATTATCCTTTGCTTAACCTTTCATTCTATTTTTATTAGACAGCGATGGATGGTCACAGGAGTATATTTTCCTGTAGTTTGGATTTATTTCTATGGAATATTCAACCACATAAAAACTAGCTTCTATTTTGAATATAATTCCCTCACTTTTATTTTTTTGATAAAATCAGCGTCATTTCATATGGCTAAAAAGCCATAAAGTTATTCAGAAAAAGCCTACAAGGCACAAATATTACAAATTAGCCCATAGCCAAAAAAAAGTTAAAATCTTCTTGTCATGTTCTGCACTTTAAAGTTAACTTCGAAGTGAATGCCTGTAAACCAGTTACTGATCTTAAAGGTGCTCTCTTGTTGTATTCAGGTACCTTGCAATGGTTTTGTATCATGCAGGAGATGTGGCTGGGGCCATAATGCAAAAACACAAGGAGCTTATAATAAATGAGCGTTGTCTTGGTTTGGATCACCCTGATACTGCTCACAGGTTCTAATGATTTCCCCTTTTGTTCTTTATCTCTATTTGTTTGTGTATTGACATGAAATCTGTTGAATCTACTGGAACAATTCATGTTAATTTTGCATGGGAAAATATTATATATTGTTTCATATACAAAAATGATATGGCATTGTGTGTCTAATGGAAATATTTATATTTAATGTTTCTTTTTAACTGTGAAATAAGCGAATACTCTTTTGTCTACATGGGTGAAACCTAATTCAAGTTTTCTATGTAATAACAGATTCTATGTTTATCACTACCTAACTCTTTTATGGGTTTGTTTCTTGACACTGTAACTATGTGTTTGCAGCTATGGCAATATGGCTCTTTTCTACCATGGACTTAACCAAACAGAACTTGCATTAAGACATATGTCTAGGGCATTGCTCTTACTAAGTTTGTCGTCAGGTCCAGATCATCCTGATGTTGCTGCAACGTTTATAAATGTTGCAATGATGTACCAGGATGTTGGAAAGATGGACACAGCTCTTAGGTATCTGCAAGAGGCATTGAAGAAGAATGAGAGACTTTTAGGTGAGGATCATATTCAAACAGCTGTATGCTATCATGCTCTTGCCATTGCATTCAATTGTATGGGCGCCTTCAAACTTTCTCACCAGGTATGTCTACTTCTAGGAGTAACTGCTACTGTTGGAAATTGCTACTGGTGAAATATAGTTGACTGATCAATATTTACTTAACAGCATGAGAAGAAAACCCATGACATACTTCTCAAACAACTCGGTGAAGAGGACTCAAGGACACGCGACTCGCAGACCTGGATGAAAACATTTAAGATGCGAGAGCTTCAGGTGAAGTAATTATGTACCAAAAAGGATTAAGTTTACATTCTTGTCTTGATACATTTGCAATTTAAAACAACAGATGAATGCTCAAAAGCAGAAAGGTCAAACTGATGCAGCTTCTACTCAGAAGGCTATTGATATTCTGAAGGTATGCTTCTGTTAAAGAAATGAGTGTTATATTTAAAGAGTTAGTTGTCTGGGTGTTTTCTGTCTTCATCTAGTGCGTCCTTTGAAAATTTGGGATATCCCTTAAACAGCTTATTTTGCATGACAGGCCCATCCTGATCTAATACAAGCATTTCAAGCTGTCGCCGGAGGATCTTCTGGTTCTAGTGCGTCTGTCAACAGATCTTCTAATGCTGCTATGATGGCTGAAAACCCTCTCCGTGGTAGGGGAGTCGACGAGAGGGCAGCTCGTGCTGCTGCTGAAGCTAGAAAGAAAGCTGCAGCAAGGGGTCTCTTGATACGTCCACATGGTGCTCCTGTCCAAGCTTTACCGCCTCTTACGCAGCTGCTGAACATCATCAATTCAGGTTTGACTCCTGATGCTGTTGATAGCAAGGATTTGGATGCAGCAGCAAAGAAGGAAGTCAATGAACATGCATCAAATGGTCCACAAGATGCTAAGGGAGACGAGCCAAAGTCTGGACAAGAACAGGCGCCTGCTGGACTTGGCACAGGTCTAGCATCTTTGGATGCCAAGAAACAGAAACCAAGAAAGAAATCTTCGGGCTGAGGTTTTGGAGGATAGACTAAATTAATTAGTGTTTTTGAGTTTCAAAAGTATTTTGCCTTTCTGGACTAAGGTAGCAATTTTTCTTTTGAACTTTTTGAGAGGGAGACGAACTATGTAAGTTCAAATATAGTCGAGATGTGCCAATCAACACATCTTGTATTCCCATTTGTGCAATAATATTGCTCATAGCCCTAGATTGTATGCTGTCCATTTATGATGCAGCTTACATCCTGGTATAGTCTGACAAATAATGTAAGTCTGGAACTATATGCTCAACGACACAATTCAAGAAAGGCCCTGTAATGGATGTTCTAGCCATAATTAATGTACAGGGTTTGAACATGAATATACATTTGAAAAGATGTTGCTAGGTTGAGCTCGGAGAAGGAAGAGATAAGAGGGCTTATCGAGAATTTGGTCAGAAATCGCCATACAGAGATTAGTTTGACAGGATTTTACTTTTTGAGGGAATATTAAACTCTCCGTACCAAGTATTCTCTCCGACCATTTTCTGAGATTGTAAATCAATACCTGTTCTTTAATTCCTCTCAATAAAAACTTTTTCCATATCGAATACCCATGCTCTCAAATATTTATTTATTACTAATATATGCTTTATGGTCAGCTTTTTAACATTTTGAAATAATATTTGGGAACTGTTTAAACGAAAATTCTTGAAAAGCGAACCACTAGAACCACCACTACATAAAAGAAACTCCTTGAAAAATAAAAAATAGTATCAACTTGCATTATATTTTGAAGATTCTGAAATATAAAATTTTACTTGATCTTGAAGATAGAAAATGGAATATATATACAATAATTCTTTATTTTTTTAATCATTACAATTTAATATACCAATTACTTTCTTTTCACTTTTTTTATTTCTATTCAAATTACTTTTATAATTATTATTCTCTTTACTTTATTTTTTAATATTTCACTTCAAATTACTTTTGTACGTTTTACTTTAATATTTTAATTAATTTTATCTTTATTTTTCTTCATTTGTTAATCTTTAACATGAAAATCACTTTTACTTTCAAAATTTCAATTATAAATACATTTATCTCAATCATATCTTTTTAAATTTTAACACTCAAATTGATGGAAATAATTTTACAATTAGAGAAAATATAAATTTATAAATTGGTGAAATTCTTAGATTTTTAAATTTTTTATGAATGTTAATATTTGAAATTTAAACTATTAAAATTAGAGTATACAAGTAGACAATGAAAAAAAAGAAAAAAATTTATAAAATAGATATAAAAAATGAAAAGATCGATGTAAGAGATAAAATAAAGTAAATGTGAAGAAAAAAAAATATAGAAGAACATAGTAATAGAGACTTAAAGAGAAAAAAAAAATGTATTATCAAATTATTAGAGTTTGAATGATTTTGCTAATTATTTTAATGTTTATGTCCACGTTGTATAAATATTTAGAATTTATTCATAAAATTTTTACATAATATATTTTATGATATACACATTTATTCGACCCTAAAAAATATCGGTTTGAGAAAGAAAAAAAAAATGAACTGTTGGAAACAAGAAACATACGTCTGTCCCTCTCTTTTCCTCCGTTTGCAATATATAAGCTATAATAATCTTCTTCACCAAATTTCTTATGTTGCCACTGCCATGGCTGTCTCCTCCCCCGTCCTTTTTCTTGCCTTTTCTAGGCACAAACCTCTCCGACCTTTTTGTTCGTCTACTGGTATTTTGTATCTCCCCCTTTCTTTCCATTCAATTTTCTAATATATAGAATCAAACAAAAAATTTGAATTTAAGTGCTGGCATTGTTATTTTGACCCTGTGATTGTTGTTTTTGCAGATGGGAAGAAAATGGAGAAAAAGAAGAAGAATGTAAAATTTACTGATAATGTGAAGAAAAATACAAATAAAGAATACAGAAAAGAAGTACATTGGCACTAAAATATTTTGAAATAAAATTCAAAATAATTCTTTGATGCACCAAAGTTGCTGAATAGCGAACACGAGAGAATAGATGAGGCATAATAAATTAAAAAAAACTGCAAAAATTCTATATTCCTTTTTTCCATCAATTTCGAGCAATGCTTTGTTCAGAAAATTGTACTGCTTAGAATTTTGATGAGCGACCATTCCAATTCCTTGCTGCCGCAACAAACACTCGGACACGTCATGTTCTCCAGTTCCCCTCTGAGTATAGTTTTAGTTCCGAGAGAAAGAAATGACGGGGCAACCATGCATGGTACTTCTTGACTGTGTCTCCGAGGGACAGTTGGACGTGAAAATAACAAGTGAAATCACCAAAACAATGCAGGGGGCCACACATTTCTAGACCACAATTTAGGTCGTCGTGTCGTGTATGTATTTTAAGATCAAATGTCGTAAGTAGAACGCCAGTGCTTCCGTTGATTAATTTGCAATCAGATTCACTTGGTGAAGGAATCATAGCTGATAAGAGTCCATAATCTACTCCCAAGATATAGAGTAGCAAAATAAATGATAGTGCGATAATGCCCAAGAAAAAAATCAGCAACAACACCACCCAAAGGAGGCAGCAACAGTTGTGCCTAAACAAATGTTACCTTTCTCAGCCGCCACCACCATGGACAATCCCAATGATCCTGTTAAATAAGTAAAATTAGGTTTGAACTGATCCCCGAATATGCAAACCTCTCAGCACCTTCAACACCAGTTAATAAACACTCTATTTAGTTTTAGATATCAATTCAATGCCACCATTTAACCATGGAAAACATATGTCAGTTGTGAGGATATCTCCTCTCATATCCCATGGAAACTCAGTTTGTGACGTTATCTCTTTTACCTATCGAATTTGGTATTTTATCAAACCAGTTGTTGACACAATTGAATGACGATCTCTCTTTACTACAAGCATTACAAACCATGGCAGCACGAAATGTCATAGTTTTATTACATTCCTGTATGGCTTCCATGAAGGACACTTGAACTGGAACCTGTATAATGACCAACAGAAAGAAAAATATTTTCCAAAGGAATCAACTCTAGATTTAAAAACTCACTGGGTTAAATGAAACCAACCTTGATATCTTCGCCACCAAATCTTTGATTGAATGTTGCTAAAAGCTTGTCTCCATTTTAAAAAGTTCCGCATCATGCATATGAAGAATTACATATTAGATGTTGAGAATTGGCATCCTAAAAGAGAGATGTGAAATTAAACTCAAAGCATATGTAGCATATGCAATGCATCATCATACTAAAAATTCCTATTAAAACCATTAGAAAAATTCAGAAAACAATAATACTGGAAATAACACGTTCAATAACAGGAAAAGCACCCAATGAATCTGTCAGCCGATCAATTTGGGTAATCTGCATCGTGACATCTAAACTTGAATCTGCTGCATGGATTCTAAACAAAAGTACCCTTATACAGACCGTTTATTCTCTATATGCTTTAGGAGATGTTAACAAGTGTTCTTAATGGGTGTTGTATGAACAGAAATTGCACCATAGGAAGACACCAAATTCCTTCTTTATATCAAGAATCTCAAGCATTGGATGTTTGCATCTCTGAAGAGTTATTCTATAGGTCTACTATAAGAGCTGCACAATTCTGATAGTACAACATTGCTACCTACCTCACAATCATTGACACGACAAATTTTGATGGAAGAAAAGCTAAATGAACTGTAAGACAACCTAATAAAATCAGAGATAACCAATTAAATGCTCAAATAAGACATTAGATTATTTACATCTGCTTGAAGAAAATCATCAAATGGATTACGAAATCCACCAGCATTGGAGAAACCATTGTCGCCTCGTTCAAAGGCATCACGGCCGACCTGTAAACAAGTAGTACATGTTATAAAAGAAATTTCATATACAGGACAATTCAGAATATGTAGGTCATGACCTAATGACAGAAAATACTGAAACATGAGTAGTAATGATAAAATCAAATTTCCCCGAGTTTCCTCATATATGAAAGGTTATTATGCTTCCTGCTATCACCAAACCTGTCTATAAATAAAAAATAACAATGTACTTTCCCATAACAATCCGAAATAGGCCTTCATATTTAGTTTTTTTAGGAAAAAATGAAAGCTTCTTCTTTCACTAGCGTGTTTTCTACCTTGCACTATTTCTACAGTATTAAAAGAATATATATTAAGATAGCAGAATCAATGTAGCTAAATATAGTTTTTTTCCGTTCAACAGTAAGGTTAACTAGCATAGACTGAATGTCAAATCTGATCACAAAATTGACGCTTTTCCTCATCCTGCAACACCTGCAATAAAGCAAATATATTTTAATACAGTATTCTCCCCTCTCGGGCAGGGTTGAGAATTCGGGATGTGAATACATTACATGGGAATATCAAGTTAAATACATATACCAACTACTAAAAATAGCTTATATGCCTTTGAACTTCTTGAAACTTCTTTTCCGCTCGGATCATCTTTGTTTGTCTCAGAATTAGGCTTATTTTCAAGGTGCAAAATAATAAAGATTACAATCAAAGAAAATGGAAGTAATGAAATTCCAGCAGAAAAGCATCTACGTGAATGTTGGTACTTTCTCTATGGAAAACAGGATCTTCCGCACCTGCAAAAAAAAAAACTTTTCAAAGCAAACTAGCAAAAGGATCTACTGATTAATAAGAAATAAAATTATTAAAAGAAAAACAACCACATTATGGTTGGACCCAGAAACCTGCATCCATTAAAACGAGGCCTAAAATTTCCGTATGTTTTCCTATCTTAACCCAAGGTACACCCTATATCAAATTCTTACTATATTGAGCCACCTAATGAGGGGAGAGGGCCTCAATTCTTTTATCAGTAAACTCTCCAGAAGCTATCAAAGAAACTACGCAAAACCATGGTGACATAAAGATCACCAGGTTGGTTTCCATCAGGATCTGCTCCACCACTTCTTACCACTTTAATAATTTCATTGTCGTACGTACTACAAAAGCCAGAAGTTCACTAGTCAAGCACTGACAACAACAAAATAGCAATCCTAAAATACATAAGGGCCACATTTTCTCAGTTCTATGGTATATGCTCAATCATTAAGAGAACCAGTTTCTTTCTCAACTAAAGCATGGTATGTAATTCTCATAGTTCGTAAAGAAATC
>JAYMTC010000402.1:0-12181 GCA_036897605.1 Melianthus villosus
CGTATGTATTTTCGTTCACATATGCTCAACAATACGGTCCGTTTTGGTTAATTGCATTACACATGACAATTATGATGAAATCACATTCTTTGCTTTTTTCAATATAATCAGGACCTGCTATCATCACCACCCCACCTCCATTTATTTTCACTCTTTTATTTTATTATACATTATCTATTATCTGTATTTATATTTATATTTATTCTTCACCGTGTCAGTAAAATTGTTTTATATCTTATAATTGAATTAATTTAAAAAATAAAAGTAGTAAATATAGTAGTATATTACTACAAATAGAGAAGAAAACTAACAACGTATTAATTCAGTGATAAACGAGTTAGTCCCCAGATAAACATTAGAGTAATATTCAAAGGTTAGTTCTAGAGTCACACATGTTGGAAGAAGTTTAACTATATCGCTTCACGTCCCGAACATGATTAGTCATATCTCCAATGTAGAATAGAAAAATATGTGGTTTATAAAAATAAAAAAAAGATACGAAACTTTAATCATTGAATTAATTATAATTTAATTTGGTTACTATATCGGCCCTGAACTTTTTTTTTATTATTATTAAAATTTATCTGACAATCAATTTACTTCATTAGTTACGGCACAAAAGTTTATTTGCAGGTATTTTTATAAGGTAGGTCCTTGTACTTTTGATGTTCGACACATCCGTAAACCTTATATGTTATACGGAAAAAAAAGTTGATGTATTTAAAATTCAGCTGTTTTCTATTTTTCTTTCTATTGAACACGTGTTACCAATTTACAAATTGTTATTATTCAATGTTATGATTTTTTTTATTTATTTTAAACAGAACGAATGTTAAATTAAAAAAAGAAGAAGATGAAATTAAAAAGGAATGTAGCTGAATCAAAATATTAAATTAGGAGTGTTCAGACATTCAAATTTATGGATAATTTAATATTTGTAACTCTAAATATTTATATTGTCAGCTATATCATTTTATAATTTAATCCTAATCTTGACATAACTTTTTACACACAATCAAATTAAATTATGTTAGCAATTTATAAAGTGTTAAATTTGTATTCTTCTTTGTTTTTGTCTTTAAAATTGAATCAAGAAACATATTCAGAATTAAAAGAAAATATAATTGAATTCAAATAATAAATTTATGAATGTTTAGAAAAAAAATATTGGTATAAAGTCTAGCAATATTTTAAGTTTATACTTAGTATGTATAATGGAATATATCAATGTTATAATTTTATAATTAACCTTGACAAGGCAAGATCAATGTAATTAAGTAGAGGAAAAATAGACAATAAATGAATTTAAGTTGATTATTTTTTTAAAATTGTCTATATAAGTTAGATATACGATCGGTAAGTGCCAGAAATGAGTTTACTAAAATAATCAAAATCTAGTGAAATGATTATATAAAATGAATTTTTAAAGTAAAAGGTTTATTTTTTTGTAAAATTAGAAAATTAAGAAATTATTAGGGTCAAACAATCTAGGGGAGGCAATTCGTGTCAACAGGTCGTGTTTCGTGTCGTTACCGTGTTGTGTCAAAATTAAATAAACATAAACACAACCAATTTACCACTCGTATCAAAAAAATCAACACGTATACAACCTGTTAATTAACCATGTCAATGTCAACACAACACGCCCTGTTGAACTCATTTAAATAAACGGGTCGTATCGTATTGAAACGGGTTACTTGTAATTAAAAAACACATTAAATTACTAAAAATTATATATAAAACCATACAAATTTTTTCTATAAATAATGAAGGTCCTTTTTTCATGAATGACCTTCTAAATAAAATAGGATAAAACTAAATTATACATTATTATTATTATTAAAAATATTACATAAGTTAAAATTAATAAATTAAAATTAAAACAGATTGGTTTTATAAATGGTCAACCCAATCAAAACATGCTGAATTTGAATGAGAAAAATTGAATATCTCTCCGTTGTGATTCAACATCTTAGTTTTTTTTTTGTTCTGAGATTTAGAGTCAACTTTAATTAATTTGACTATGCTTTCCCTTGGACTACCAAAATCAGTTGGATCATGAAACTCAGAGTGAGACTTCCACTCTCAACAATTTTCTTCAAAACCTGTATTTTCTTATCCAAGCTCAGCTGTTGGGTCCACAGCTTCGGTATTAACTAAAAGAATTCAACATAATAAGGTTAGAGACATATATTTATATAATTGGAGTATAAAATTATTAAATTAGCATGAGAAATTACTTTTGTTCATTTATGCAAATGTAAATGTGGAATTCATGCATCCTAACACAACCATAACAACGATGAATGAGCAAATTAGAATACATCTTCGATGCTTAGAAACCTACCTATAGACCTAGAGCTTTGTAATTGAAATTTACAGTTATATTCAATTTATGTGGGAATCTACGATTTGCTAGGATAGTTCAACAAAAGCATACTCAAATAATAAAACAAAAAGTAAACCATCATAACAGAGTTATTAAATCTAGTGAGGTGAAATCATCTCAATAGAGAATATACATGCTTCATTTTAATCACAAATCACATTAAGACCTTTTGAGTAAAAAATATATATACAAATATAAGTTTTGTAAATATACCGCATAATATTTACAAATTGATATCAAATTGATTGAAATTATGAAACAAATAAAGTATATTATACAACTCTTCCCATATAAAAAATGAGCTTCACGACTTTTTTAAGAAGGTACACAAAATGATAAAGGATAAGGGGAAAGCCTTTATACCTTTTGCCTTAGAGAAATTTTATCATCTGCAGAAATAATGGGAACTTTCTGCAAATGAATGAGAATTAAATTTTCAGTTAAAAGTTGACAAGAAGCTTTACAATATAAAAAGTTAGAAAATTTCCAGCAAGAAACAGCAACTGAATAACCTGATCCTTCTATCCCATCTCATCGGGATAACAAAATGTAGCTTCATTGACTGCTTGGTGCTTTATAGCAAACTTTGTCAACTCCAAAGTGTATCTAATGCACTGATGTAAGAACATACAAGAAAAATGATGTTAGATGATAGGAGAAGAATTCAGAATAGGGAATCAAAAATATTATTATTCAATTGATATTCACACTTGCCGAATAAACAAGCTAGCTAATATTGAATATTGGAGGATCTTCGATAGTGTCAAAACAATATTTAGAAACAGAATAACAAACTAGACACCACCAAATCAAAGACATATTAAGGTCTCTGACTATACTTCACCAATCATAAGCTTATTACTCTATTGGTACTTCATATTTCACTGCAAAAAAATAAAAAATAGGCTTAATTAGCACATAAAACTGGAGCTGAGTGTAGGTTATCATAAAAAATAGCACTGACGAATATGATGGAGTAGCAAAAGATCAACAGTTCCAGGTCTGTATCTGTGGGACTTCTTGACTCCACCAGTTGAGGGAGCAGACTTCCAGTTAGCCTATTGAAATATGTTAAAATCACATTACAAAACCACAAATTCATAAATCAATCAAACAAACAAAATAATGAAGGAAAAGGTAAGCCTCGGTAACGAGATGTTTCCTATGAGCCTTTCTTCCAGTTGACTAACTAGAGGTTTGCTTACGGTAGAGAAGATTACGCATAATCCCTTAACCACATACATGTTTGTCTTGTAAATACTGCATCTTGAATGCCTTTTATCTCTTCTTTAGAGCTTAGAATTCTTAAAAATATCTTATGACTGATAATGAAATGAAGTACTCATGCAAATGTGAAAACCTATGATGTGATAATGATAGCTGAATATTGATTCCTGGTTTAGAGCAAGGGATAACCAATGCTAAAGGTTATTATGAAGAAAACAACTTAGCATAGGCTAGGAAAGCGCCTAGGCTAACAAATTAACTGATCTAAACACAATCCACAAAAATGAAAACCTAGATTTACCTCAAACGGGAGAAAATGATCAGACCTGACTGAACTTGGTTGGAAGAGCGAATTGGCTTCGAGCAGAGTAGCGAACTCCTTAAGCCGCATGGGAGATCAACTCGTGGTTTAATGCAAGGGATAAACAATGCTGAAAGGTCATTATTAAGAAAACAACTCAGCATAGGCTAGGAAAGCGCCTAGGCTAACACGTTAACAGATCTAAACACAATCTACAGAAATGAAACCCTAGATTTACCTCAAACGGGAGAAAAGGACCAGACCTGCCTGAACTTGGTTGTAAGAGCGAATTGGATTCGAGCGGAGTAGCGAACTCGTTGAGCCGCATGGAAGACGAAAGCTTTGCCATGCCATCCCAATAATTAGTCTTCGATGCTTTCACTGCATCGTCAATAATCTTCTTTCATCTTCCAGCCATCGTCAAAGTTTCTTTGTTGTTGATCTCTCAAATTTCCAGCGCTGAACAAAGGTAGATAGTTAGATAAATCTTTGCTCTTTGATTGCATTTTGTCAAACCCCCAAATTTTAAGCCCTCGTGAAAAGAGGCGGATAAGGGTAGTGCAACGAAAAACACGACTAATAATTAAATTAAAATAAATGCTTGATGGATCGTGATTCTCAAACTAACTCTCATCTTCACTCATAACAGAAGTAATCTCTCGATTATATAGATAATGTCAATCGTTAATCTCCATCAAAATATATTAAATTCCGTTAAAAAAAATATTTATGGCCCACCCAATTATCATTTAATTAATTAAAAAAAACTTTCAAGAAAAAAAAATAATAATAATAAGGGCCCCACCCATTTCTTCTTCACACCCTTCTCCTTTTACAACCCACCATTCTCCGACAGAACTCCTCTTCCTCTCCCGTTTTCCCATGTCTCAACCTAACACCTACATATGACTTCATTCCTGTTTAAACAAAGAACCCACAAATTTACTTGGCGAAGAACAAAATGTGCTACTTAATTCTTTTGATTCATCACCTTTATCGTACCACAAACACCCTACGCATCTCCACTTCCACCTAAAAAACTTGAAGATGATGAAGCATGTTTAACCGACGACGACTAGAACATGCAAGAAAGTGCACAACTATTGACTTTTGGGAAAACGGTGCAGTCAATGAAGAAAGTTAATAATTGAGGTCATCCATATCCCTTAACCACATCATGTGATCCACGAGCGTTGATTTCGCTTGGATATGGCGTCGAGCACACGCTACTTTGAAGGTTCGCGTATAAAGCTATCGTCGCTACCATCATCGATCTAATTTACCATTTATTTTCAAATTAGGGTTGCATATTAGATATCCAGATAACCCAGATCAACAAAAGACAACAATTTTATGAACCCCAATGAATATATCGAAATAAATATACACCCAGAAACCTAAAAATCATTTACAATGAAGAATTGTTTGGAAGAAGAAAGTATTTACGGACTTATTTGAAATGTCTGAGTAGGACCCGAAAAAATTTAATTTTTGTCATTGTTTTCTTTAACAAAACAGTGTCATAAACGATTGGAAGACTAGAGACTGCATAAAATATTTTCCCCTTGAGGTCTTTAGTTCGAATCATTGAGAAAGAAAATGAACAATAAATTAATTAGGTGTTAGGGTTGAGACAGGGATGGGAAGGATGATGGAGATGGAGAGGTAGATGGGGTTTAGATGGAAATGTGGGTTGTAGAAGGGAAGAGGTGGGGAAGATGAGATAGGTGGGCCCTTTGTTTTTGTATTTTGGTTTTGGTATTTTTTTAAATTAATTAAATGATAATTGATAGCTGTTAATATATTTTTTTTCATGGAGTTAAAAACATTTGGACGGAAGTTAATAATTGAGGTCATCTATATAATCGAGAGATTACTTCTGTTATTAGTGAAGATCAGTGACCAGTTTGAGACTCACGATATAGTCGAGAGATCAAATACGTTTTTAACATGTTTTTTTAGTAAAAATTAATTAGGAACAGCGAAAAACCGTCTGTAATACATTATGTATTCTTGCTAGCAGGAAGAAGTGAGATAATAAAATGACGGAAAGTATTAAGAAGAAGCCTAGATCGCCATAATTTGGAACTAGGGGCGACGAAGTTACCGTCCCTAAAGACATTAGGGACGATAATGCCATCCTTAAAAATATTAGGGTCGGTAATTCCCTCCTTACTAGTAATTGGGATATGCACTATTTAGGAGCATATTTTGGCGTCTTTAATGAGTGATTTTTGTTTTTTTGTATTCAATAAAACTTTATCTAAAAAAACAAATTCGCAACTTATAATTTCCAACTTCGAGAAAATATAATCTTATCAGAGTTAATTAATATAATTGAAAGTTGTGAGGAGATTGTTGGTTTGATCCGAAGGATACTATTTGAGGTGATTCGGATACTTGAGTGGAAAAGTTTTGTAAATTTGTGAGAACTAGAGTTATAAAGAGTTTCTAATCTATCTGGTGTTACTAAGCTCATTATTTTTAGAAACCCGGCGATACGGGTGAACTTTATTGAAATAAAAAAAAATAGGAGATGAGACTTAGAGTTCCACAACTCTCTTTACACATGGAACACCATAAGACTACAAAAAAACAAAAGGAAAATAACTTACAAAACTCATAGCACCGAAAAACTACAAAGTCATAATTTATAAAATTCTTAGCACATGTAGAATAATTAAATCTTGACTACTCAGATGCAAGACTCTATCTAAAACAGAATATCCAGAGTATGCTGAAGTAGATAATAACAAACGTCTGATGTTAGCAAGATAATCTACAACAAAGTTACATTCTCTGTAAATATGACTAAAACTGGCACTTGCAAAAATATTCTTAATAAAAGAAATAAAATGGATAAATGACCAAGGAAAATTTATCTCCCATCAATGATACTCTTTAACACTTTGGAATCTGTTTCAATCTCTGTTATTGTAATGTTATAGCTTTTGCAGAGAATAGCTGCTTTATGAAGAGCTTTAATTTTCGCGTCTAAATTGTGGGAAGCACTACAAGGTCTTACAAACGCCATACGTACAGTTCCTATGTTGTCCCGAATTACCTCTCCTATAGATGAAGAATGTTTTGAAAAAGACTCATCCACATTTAGCTTTAAACCATAATCTAGAGGCTTCCATTTGATCCAAGAAACTTTACAAGAATGAGGAAGCAAATTGGAATCTGAATACTCTGAAAATTTATCATTTGAGAGAAAGATGGAGGGTGAATAATCTTAATATTACTTTGAAGATTAACAAACATGCGAGAAACAATAGAAATATCTTTATCAGAATAAGAGATAATTCCTTCAAACCGATATTTACATCTGTTGGTCCAAATTTCTCAAAGAACACAACATAAAATCTGGATTCTTGTAGCTCTTATCTGGGTTGACATAGAATTTTTAGGCCAAAAATAGAATAAAGAAGATAAATTACCTGTAATTGGACGTCCTTAAGGTTGCTGAAATGAGACCAAATAGATCTTACAAAATCACTTAAGAGAAACAGAAGCTCTAAGCTTGCTTGAGAATGATTCAAACAACAAACACACTTGGAAGCTATAGGGATGCCCAAATCTGTAAGCTGTAAAACAACTGAGACCAACCAACATTAAACCAAGGAAAATTAGGAGGAAAATCATTGAAATAATAATTATAAATGGAATGTGTTGAAAAATTATCGCTACTATCTAAAGTCCAGAATTTTTATTGTGAAGTTATAACTGATGACACTGAACTTTCTCCCAAACCTCAATCGAAGTTGAATTTTTAACATAAGTCATTAGAGAAAAGTTTAGAAAGAACTTCAACAACTGAATCTTGTGACCATAACTCTGGAATGACTTCAAAAGCTAAAATTTTACCACACCAATTATCAAGCCAGAAACTATTCTTACATTCACCAATAATCCATTGGGATTTACTCAAGACGAAGTCAATTCGAGATATTACTAAAGACTAATAGCTGGGACCATTGGACTTCAGCTGAGATGTTCCAATAAAATCATTTACCTGCCCAAAATTTGAATGCATAAAATTGATCCAAAGATAATTGCCACCTATGAAATTCCAAGCTAACTTAGCATGCATACAAGACATAACGCTTGAAAGTCTTCGGATTCTTAAAACTCATTCTTTCAAAGGGAGAAAAATATTATTCCAAAATCTGCAAGGATAACGCTTACCATCTCTAGCATTCCAAAAGATATTAGCAAGAAGAGACTCAATTTAGTTAATAACTGAATTAGGAACACGCAATACAGACAAAATATATATTGGAATACTACTAAGAACATATTTAATTAAAGTTAACTTCCCTCTAGAAGATAGAATTTATTTTCCAACCTTCTAGCTTACTTCTTACTTTATAAATGAAATCAGTGAAATAGTTTATTTTTGCGCGACCCTGAAAAAGAGGAACACCCAGATACTTTATCGGAAAAAAAAATGTTTAAAGTTTGTTACATCTTTAATACATCAAATATAAACTCTATAAGTTTGCTTTTTGGTTAAAAAGCAGGACTATGCGGCATTCAAACACTTACCAGAAACTTGTTCGTAATTCTTCAAAAGCTATAACAAATTCCTAATTGTACTTTTATTACAAAAAAATCAAAATATCATCAGAAAATGCCAAATGAGAAACTCTAACATAAAGTCTAGGAATATAATAGGGCCTAATGAAATTATCGGTAGTCTTACGAACTAGTTATCGACTTAAAGCGTCTTGAGCTATGATAAAAAAAGAATAAGACAAAGGATCTCCTTATTTCAAACCTCGAAAATATTTGAAAAAACCAGATTAACACCCATCTAATAGGATTGAGTACCAATTATTACATAAGCTTCGATAAATAATATTTACAACAATCTCACTAAAACCATGCCTACAAAGAACATTCATTATAAAATGCCACTTCATTCTATCATAGGTTTTGCTCATATCAAGTTTAATAATAAGATTACCACCATGAGATTTTATGTTGATATGATGTACCATCTCATGAGCCAAAGCCAAAGCTATATTTTCATGAATGGCTCATCCTTTTACAAAACCAGACTGTTGAGGACAATTAGAGAATGAAGAAGAATAGACAATCTAGTATTTATAAATTTTGTGATAACTTTACAACAAAATTACACAAGCTTATAGGACGAAGATCAATAAATGAAGTAGGATTTTTTACTTTAGGAATCATAACCAGAAGAGTTGGAGAAATACCTTTGGTTAAATAACCTCATTTAAATAAAATAGGGATGACTTTAATGAAATCATATTTAATTATACTCTAACAACTTTTGTAAAAATATCATGTGAAACCAGCACTATCAGGAGATAAATCTAAAATTGCTTGGAAAGCTTCAACTTCAGAAGGAAGATCACACAACTATTAATTTGAGAATAAATGGAATGATTAATTCTAACTAAAAATGACTCAGCGTTGTAATAACCAGAAGAAGTATAAAGATCTTTAAAATACCTTTCAGCTTCAGAATCAATAATATTACTGTCACAAATAAGGATGTTATTCATACCTTTAAGCTTAAAATAAGGTTTGCAGTACTTATTTTCATTGTTGCATGAAAAATATCATTATTCCTATTTCCATCCATTACCCAATTAGCTCAAGCCTTTTCTTGAAGGATGGATTCTTCCCAACTAATGGCTTGACCTAACTTTTTTTTGGCATAAGTTAAACGAACATAATTTTCATCATCCCACCGAAGGCTTAAAACCTTTTCCAAATCTAAAATTTAAGTAGAAAGATGATTAATAGAGTCATTAACATTTCCAAAAACCTGCTTATTCCAAACATTTTTAAAAAATAGGTTAAATTCTTGAGTTTAAGATGAAAACCTTCAAAAGACACCATTGCGTATTCACCAGCCAAGAATTTTCAACCACAGATAAAAAAATCATTACAGGTCAGCCACATTTTATGAAACTTAAAAAAATGAGAACAATTTATCTTTTCTGCTAAAGAAATAGTAAAAGTCTATGATCACTTTGAAAGTGCTCAAGATGGAAAATTTTGATATTAGGAAAAACATTTAGAAAAGCAGTATTATAAAGGACCCTGTCTAACTTAGCCCAAATTGCATTTCTACCTGTTTGGTTATTACTCCAAATATAAAGATTACCCTCATAACCTGTATCAATTAACTTGATATGATCAATAAAATCATTAAAATCCTGCATTGACTGAGAGTCAGGAGATCGACGGCCCTTTTTCTCACAAGGATAAGTGACTACATTAAAATCATCCATAACTATGGAAGGTTTAGAATAGTCAATATTAGTACTCATGTCGTGCCATAAATCTTTCATGTTAATACGAAGGCAACTAGCGTAAACAAAAAAATTATTCATCTCAATAGTAGTTCCAACAATTTTAATTAAGCAATGAAAAATTTGAGGATAAACTACTATTAACTCCACTTCTAAGTTTACTTTCCACATAACATAAATATAATTAGTAACTGAATTACCCTCAAGAAGATAAAGAAAACCTAAATGATAAGATATTATTTTTAGTATAATATTATTCGATTTATGCTCAAAAGTAGCAAGAAGACTAGGATTATGAAGTCGTAATAAAGATTTTAAAGAAGTTATTGTCTTATTATTACTTAAACCTCGAACATTTCAAATGATTGTAGATATTATTATTAACGTGGATGAGTGGTTTGAGAAGCATCATATTGCCCGTGACTCTCATGTTCTTTTTTGAAGTTTTCAATTTGCGCACTTTCAAATTTTATTGTCCTTCTGCAATGAGAGTATGGCTCAAAGGTTCTCGAAAATCCTTAATAGCATTTTCAAAATTCGCAATTTAACAATCAACCTCTTCACTCAAAGAAATTTTCAATTTGCGACCTTTCAAATTTTATTGTCCTTCTACAATGAAAAAATGGTTCAAAAGTTCGACAAATCTTTAATAGCATTTTCAAAATTCGCTAGTTGACAATCAACCTCTTCATTAAAAAAATTAATATGTATCAAAATAACAAAAGGGTTGTTTACTAATCATCAGTACTATAAAAATTTTTTAATTTAAAAAATGTCTCTGAAGTACACTAAAGCATTATCATCTAAATTTTTTTTTGTCCTCAATTGACTTGGAACTTGGCTCTTGAATAGTCAAGTCTTTATGGAGAAAGTTTGCATACATGCTCCAACATTCGTATCAATCTCAGATATTTTATTTATCATAATCTGAATAGTCACTACATAAACTAAACTTTTTGAGACGGTACCAAAATTGTTTCAAAAAATCCCACAACCATCGCAAAAAGTCTTTTGCTACGGTATGGCGTAGCAAAAGGCTGACGGTAAGAAACCATCGCAAA
The DNA here is from genome assembly GCA_036897605.1 of Melianthus villosus. Taxonomy (NCBI): domain Eukaryota; kingdom Viridiplantae; phylum Streptophyta; class Magnoliopsida; order Geraniales; family Francoaceae; genus Melianthus; species Melianthus villosus. The sequence goes on from JAYMTC010000402.1 coordinate 11,272, forward strand.
AGACCATTTGCAACGGTATAAAAAAAACCCTCGCAAAAACCTCTCATTTTGTAACGGTTGTTTAACTGTCGCAAAAGCCTTACTATTTGTGATGGTTTCTTACCGTCGCAAAAGGCCGGTATTTGCGATGGGTGGTACTATCGCAAATACCTTGGACTTTTTACGACGGTAGAGAACCGTCGCAAATATTTTATACCTTTTGCGACGGTTTCATACCATCGCAAAGATCCTTCTATTGGAAAAAAAATATTTTTAAAAAATTAATTTACCACCTGCATTTTCATATAAAACCACACCAAAAATCACTTTACTACCTGTATTCTTATACTACACCACACCAGAAATCAAAATAAACACCTTAATTACAAATCATCATTGCCCCAATCCATTACACGCATTAATTACACCAATCCATTACACACATTAATTACACATACACACATTCATTCAAAACTAAGTTTAAATAATTACCAATTACACAATAAAATCATTTACAAATTCGTTACACACATCTCTTCATTATTTGTCTTAATTACTTTTTCACTCATCTCTTATTCTCTTAGTATTTCTTTTCATTTGTCCTGCAATATAACAAATATTAAAAGTGTTAGTATGTACAAATACGCTAACCTTCTCACTAAAATAAATCATAATAAGTTATAAACTAAGTTAAACATTTTCAAACTAAAACTAATTAAAACAAGTTAAGCAACATTTTTAGAAACAACAAATGCATGTCAATTCTCATAAACACTTACATCAACAAAATCACAAATCCATCAACGAGCAAAATTTAAAATACCAATGTTTCACATAAATTATCCAAAAACAAAGCAAAAATATGGATAAATACCTTAGCCTTGCCATCGCTTACTAGTATTTGTCAGAACTAAACACAGATTCATCCAAC
>JAYMTC010000403.1:0-12179 GCA_036897605.1 Melianthus villosus
TATGTAGGAGGTTTTTTTGTGCACTTAAAGGTTCTTATTTTGGTTTACCTGCCTTTGTTTTGTGTCTGCTTTGATATAATTTGAACAATTGCTGGAATTTAATTTATACATTTTATACTGTTAGTATTTTGTTGATTTTGATTTGAAGAAATTGAAGCAATTCTGTTGAATTGAAATTGGAACAATTACTGTAGTTTTTTTTTCTTTTTTATTTCTAATTTTTTAGTATTTGTATTCTAGGTAAATTCGGTTAACCGAAATTTTAACCGACCCTATCCGATTTTTTTTCGGTTAACCGACCATTTTAACCGAATTATTTCGGTCGGTTAACGGGTAATGTATCATTTTACCCGTTAACCGAATTGTCTTCTCGAATTACTCGTTAACTGCATTACCTGCCCGAATGTTCACCACTAATTAGCATGACGCTTTAACCAGCTGAGCTAATGGGCCAGTTATGATTGGACTGTAAAATGAAATATGAAAAAGACATTGTTGAATTAGTTAGGAATCTTTTTTACTTTCTACACATACTTGATCCCTATATAGATCATATTTGGGAGTCAGAGAACTATTACAAAGTATATATACCTTACGTGTCCACGACGCTCTAACCAACTGAGCTAATGGGCCAGTTGTAATTGGACTGTAAAATGTAAATAATAAAAAGACATCGTTGAATTAGTTATGAATCATTGTTACGGTCATATAGAAATAACAATTAATAAGATGATCAAACTAACGAGACATTAAATACCACTAAAAACATAGTTTAACTTTGCTTGCACTAATATCAACACTTTCAAAGGTTCCACAATTTTTTTACACATACTTGATCCCTCTATTTAGTATGACCCCTATATAGATCATAGTAACATATATCCCTTAGGGCGTCGAGAGTTAGATTTCTCGCGTTATTAGCACGACGCTCTAACCAACTGAGCTAATAGGCCAATTATGATTAAGCAGTAAAATGTAAATATTGAAAAGAAATGGTTGAATTATGTAGGAATCCTTGTTACAAATAACAAGCAATAAGATGATCAAACTACCGAACCAACACTATTAAAGGTTCAACAATTTTTTACACATACTTGATCCCTATTTAGTATGACCCCTATATAGATCATAATTTTTTTACTTACAAAACATATATCCCTTAGGACTTCCAAAGTTAGATTTGGCCCATGCAGGTCTCCACCCTGCGACCTTCGCATTATTAGCACGACGCTCTAATTAACTGAGCTAATGGGCCAATTATGATTAGACAGTAAAATGTAAATATTGAAAAGAGATGGTTGAATTATGTAGGAATCCTTGTTACGTTTCGCGTTATTAGCACGACGCTCTAACCAACTGAGCTAATAGGTCAGTTATGATTGGGATGTAAAATGTAAATATTAAAAAGACATGGTTTAATTATGTAGGAATCTTTGTTTCATACAATGATAACAACTAATAAGATGATCAAACTACCGAACAAATACTATCAAATCTTCAACATTTTTTTACACATATTTGATCCCTATTTAGTATGACCCATTTATATATAGATCATAGTTATATAGATCATAGTTGGGAGTCGGAGAATTGTTACAAAGCATATATCCCCTAGGGCGTCCAGAGTTAGATTTGGCCCATGCAGGTCTCGAACCTGCAGCCTTCGCGTTATTAGCACGACGCTCAACTGAGCTAATGGGCCACTTATGATTGGACTGTAAAATATAAATAGGTTTAATTCCATAATTGGTTCCCAAACTTCAGCACTTGGCCAAGCTGATATCCTTACTTTCAAATTGGCCTACACGGTATCCTTACTATTTTACTTATTCATGTTGGCTAAGCGCTTAGGTTTAGACGGAAATAAAAAAATTTGGACGGAAAACCAAATATGGAATAAGTTGAATAGTAAGGATACCGTGTAGCACAATTTAAAAGTAAATATACCAGGTTGACCAAACGCTTAAGTTTAAGTACCAATTATAGAATTAAACCAAAACATATTATGCTCATATCCCATTTCTTCTCCTCTTTTTCTTTATGATTTATGTTGATATGCTTAGATTAAGATATATTTATGAATTGACTTTGCTGTTTTGATGATTTTTGCTCACTGAGTTCGTGTTTCGTGAGTATTTGACTAGTTAAGTTCTGCGGCACTTTTTATTATTTGGTCTGAGTCCGATTATATTTGAAGTCGGCGTATTTTATAGATACCTGATCCGAGTTCGATCCAGCTCGAGAAAACCCGGTTCATATACAACTCTCATTTTACTCTTCTAAAGTCACTATTCACACATTTTCTTATTTTTTTTCTCTTTATTTTTTTTATTTGTTTATTTCTTGCATATATTTCTCATCATATATTTTTCATTACATATATTTATTTTTTATCATTAACCTTCTAATTACTTTCACATCATTTTTTAAATTTGTTATTTATATTTAATAATCAAATTATTTTTACCCTTAAATTTTAAATTTAAATATATTTGTATTTCATCTGTATCTGTATCTATATCTATATACTATATAAATCATAAATTCTCAATTTATTCAATTCTCAAGCTATTAACACATTTTTACTTTTCTTTATCTTTCTCTTTTTTCTTATATTTCCTTACTTTTTACTTTTTATTATATATTTCACTTCACTTTTACGATCATATTTCGCATTCGATATTATTTATATTTTGCATTCGATATTATTTATTTTTATCATTAATTTTTTAATTACTTTTACCATAATTTTTTTAATTTGTCATTTATCTTTAATATTCAAATGATTGTAACTTTCTACATTATTAATAATTTATCATGTTTCACATATTTATTCGATGATAAAAAAAAATAAAAGTAGCATGCATGACGCGAATAAGAACTAGTATATATACCTTTTAAATTTGTTATATATAGTTATTTGGGAAGAACTACTATAATTACACATTAACCAATAATAATTTTACGAAATTATATAATAAATTAAAAATAGTTTATTTATATTATTCTAAAATCATTTTCTTAACAAAATATTGATTGTAATACTTTTATTTATTACATGTGATGCATTTATTTATGAACAAATTGTGTCAGAAAATTTTATAATATTTTTAAATATCAGAATTTCCGATGATGTTCTTATATCAGAATTTCCGATGTTCTTATAGACATAATAAAGACTCGTATTTTAAGTCAAGCATCTCCATTGGGTTGTAATTTAGTACTAAAATTTACTTAAGAATTTGAATATGGTATTTAATTAGAAATTTTAAATTATCTTCAATTTAATTAGAATAACATATAAAAAATTACTTTAAAGATGTAAATCTTTAAAAAAAATATGAATAGAATTTGAGATGTTTTCAAATACCATATATTTAGAGAGAATTTCAAAACCTCCCAAAATATTTTTTTAATATCAAAAAATGATACACATCTTTTATAACTTTTACACGTGCAATCTTTCAAAATACCTATGTTTTGAAATACCTTATTCTTGTCCAAACATGCTATAATAGAATATGTTCCATCCTTGCAATTTGAGGATTGGAGCATATATTTCCTAATAGGCACTACTGTACGATCACTTTATTGAATAAAGAAAAACTTACAAGCATCACATGCTTCTTACATCAGACTATCAGAAAATGCATTTGCTTTTTGTGAAATGACCCTTTACTGCGTCGGATTACCTTCTATTTATTCATGTACATGAAGCTTCGACGGCTAAGCTCTTTGCGACTCCTTTACATGGATCACCGAATGTATTGCTCGATACGTCTATGCTGCAGCTCCTTGATCCTAGACAAGCCTGTGAAAGTTCAAGACAGTATAACATCTGTTTGTTAAACAGATAGAAAAAGAAAACTAAAATCCTAGCCCCACCTCAACACTACGAAAATTTCAGAATGTGCTATTGACATATGATACAATAAACAAGAATACACCTTTTGTAGAATTGAAAGTGTCTTGGTGCTTCTGCATTCGCTGTGGCTAAAGCTCCCACAAGCTCCTCTAGGAGTTCCATAACTTGCAAACTTAAATGAAGATATTACCTGCCCTGGATGTGGGCACTCCAGTGCTAGTTTAGGTCCAATTTTTTTTTCTGTTGCTGAATTTGAACTCCACATATCTACTGGCGATGGGTGAGACTCAGACACGTGTGAGCACAAACTCTCAATTTGTTTTGTAGCAAAAGATATCTGTGTCGGATTCCCACCTATTTCCTCAAACAATACTAGTGTGTTACCACTTGGCTGCAACCATGATCGAGGTATATGGTACCTGCAGGTCAGTCAGGTCAAAAGATCTTCTGGAAAATCACACACTAGATGCAACCAAATAATGTCTCAAGAACACTTACAGATGTTGAGATGGCTTCCCACAGTTTTTGAGGCATTTGTTTGAGGCATAAGATCCTCTATAATTGCAAGATACTGAGCAAACACCATTTGGAGCAGTGTAGGTTGGCCAATAGCGCCCAATACTTTGCCCGTTCCCCCATGCCTCGCCCTTCCCCATCCCCGTGAAGTCTACTGAAACAGGGTTATCACTAGCAGGTGCATCAAACTTTGTCTGAATCAACAGGCATTTCGTTTAATTAGTATATAAGATTCGTATAATTAATATATAAGAAATTGATTCTAATAAGAAGAGGCATCACAGTTTTCAAGCATTCCATGAATTATGATGAGTAGCATTTGTGCTAATTCTGTTGACAGATCAAATTAAAATGAACAACCTGATATCCAACTATAACAACAAACAGAGCAGATCAACACACACAAATAACGAACCTCAACGGATGGGGGGCTGAGGTAAGGTGGATACTGCATGCTTGTATAAAAAGTTACCAAACAGAACTGGAAGTTCATCTTCTAGTCATAAAAACCTTGAAGTTTATCTTCAGTCTAGATCATTTTACAGTCTCACACCCAACAGGTTCTCATTCGCACAGTAACATACAATTTTGGACTAAACTATAGACTTGACGCTTCAATATAAAAGTCCTCCTAGTATTTATTTTTTTATAAAGTATTTGATATTAGTTTGATATTAGGTAAAGACAAATGGTATTCAAACTTCGACATTTGGTCTTATTGGTACCAATACATTTAAAATGATCATTTTAGTACCCCGGAACCATCCAAATACAATGGGGATCCCATTAAAATTTGATAATACTTTTAGTGAGTACTTTCAATAACAAATAGAAAATATGTGGGTTACCACTGGTAGCTAAATTGGACAGTTCATGTACTAACACAACCATTTGAAAGTATGAGTACAACACAACCAAAAATTAACGTTTGGATACTATTCAACAAACTTAGTTATATAGTCACATAATGTTCCCTAGCTACCCTTATTGAGCAATTACTACAAACTACCATCCGGCTGAGACTGATATAGTTCAGGAATTTTAAGGGGCTTGGTTACTATCTTGGTGCTCTCGCTTCCTTTAACCTTTAACCCTTATGAAGCGTTTGTTTAGCGTCATCAAAGCAATCACTCCCGAAGTTTAAATCAAATAATCAAAATACATGTTTTTGTTTCAAATAATAGTCAGTAATCTTGATTTCCAAGTAATTAGGACACCTATGAACTCGGTAATCCTGATTCCCCTCTAAAAGCTAGGTAATTATGGTTACCTAAATATAAAGTGTGTTAAAATACTAAATACCCCAACTTAAACATATACTAATTTTATTTATATTTATATTTTTTCAATTAAATAAACTCAAAATAACATTTTAAGATTTGTTTGAAATATATATCATCAATTAAATCACCTTCTACTATCAGTTCAATCTTTTAATAGATATGACTATTTAACAAGATTGAATAATTTTATTTTTAAATGTAGTGGCACAAAACTCATAAAAAATTACTATTATTTTTCTCCATGTTTCATTTTTTATTTTTGATATAAGTTTTTATGTTTTTTTTTCTTACTTATCTGAACTTTTAAACTCGTATGAAATTATCATCAAATTTTTAATGTATTTTTTAAAATATACGATTGATTATTTTAGTGTTGACTCTATAATAAATTAGTTCGATGCAACTTGATCATACTATATTTCTTACTACTTCAAAAGATAGAATAAATGAATCTATTAAAGATAAAAGTACTTTAGATAACAACCATATATACATTTGATTATATGTTGTTTCTTATTAAATTATATTCTTTTTCACACATGTATTTTAGAATTATTAAATTATATTAGTGTTGTTACTTTACGAACCAAACACATATATTGAGGATTCCGAGAATTTATTTGGTTTAATCAAACGTGATAATCATAATAATTGAGGGAATCAACATTCCGAACATGTGAATTCTGGGAATTCACTTTCGTGAATCTAACGCCTCATTAAAATTCTCTTATTTTGTGCATTATTTTCATGTCTTAGATATATAAACCTACAACTATTTGACAAGGGACTCCTATTAAAAAGTCTGTCAACAAGTTTACACTTATGCTGCATTCATTAATCTATACTAAAATGTCAGTGATAGTACCTTATACCAAATCGATGGTTGCATCTCTACGTTCATTACTATAAATTGTCTATTCTAAATGTCACTGATAGTACCTTATACCAAATCAATGGTTGCATGTTAGGTAAAGTAGATTTTGCGGACCAAAGTGAAGAACCTCCAGTAGACAGAGCTAACTCTTCCCCTTTAAGTCCAATCTGCAGTCATGATAACGTCTTTCATAAGTCACTTGAAGTTAAGCTACTAGTGGCAGTGTGAGGAAACAATCTGCAAGAATTAAGCTGGTTACTGAAAAAAGAAAAACCTGATATGTCCACTTCTGTGAAGAGAGATCAAGTGTCGAGTCATTCTTTATGCCTCTTAGCTGTACTGGACCCGTGATCCCTGCACCCCTTTTTTCATAGAAGGCTCCGTAGTTCTGATATAGTTATACATGTATGAGATTGCCTTATATATAGTTATATATTTTAGAAAATTTTGAAAGGTAAAACACTTTCTACTGTAGACATATTCCTCAACAGCTATAGTTATTATTTCATAATAAGTATTGACAGTTTATGTGTGTATTTTTTTTATATTTATTTTAGGTGGATATCAAGCTCTATTTGACACAAACAAATAGGTCTCAATTGGGAAGGTCAAACCTGCAGTCCCACTGTCAAACTTAGGAGCTCGATTTTGTTCTTCCCAGGTATTAGTGTGACAGGGATATCAACCGCAACCTTAGCATCGGCAGAGCTTCCTCTTCCACTCCCTATATAATTTCCAATTGTTAAAAAAGTACATATAATTATAACATTGTAACCCACATAATTGATTAGAAGTGTACTAACGTTTGGATTGTTTTAAAGTACAGTACAACTGTGATACATGAAAGTCTGTTTGTTTTCCACCTGATTTCCATGAGGTACCAATTCAGTTTGTTCTATTATTATTATTCAAGTAAATGGTTTGGGGAAAAAACAACCTTGATAGTTTAGGATGCTACCAGCTATCATGTCCCCAATGCTAATCAGTTGGCAACAATCAATTTTTTTGCAATGAATGTATAAGATGCAACAGTCATAGAACAGAATTGGTAACTTGGAAATATCCAAAAATAAAATAAAAAATTAACAATATCATGTATAATGAATTTTTTTATTTTTATCACCTGCAAGCTTCCCATTAACAAAAGCATGAAGGGCATGGCCAAGTGATTGCACATGAAGAACGGTTGCAGACCCATCATCAAGGAATGGCTCGTGACCTTGAATATCAATACTGCCACAGTAATAAATTTTTGTTGAACATTAACAGCGAACATAAATAGGTATAACTATCTTGGGAGTGGACGACACCGCATAAACAGTAAATTCATATACCTAAGGGAATACCACAGGTAGTCGCTAGTATCAGCTGTTGTATTTATTTGCTCCAATAATCCAAGCTTTACAAATGCATTGTCCTTCGAGATTCCCACTGGTTCATTTATCCAACTCCACTCTCCTGCCAATGATTCAGATGAATCAATGTTGGCCTTCAAGGAATGACGTAGGAAGTTTGGAATAGTAGCCACTGAGTTAATCTGTCAAAAGAAAGTTAAACATTTAGCTGATCCAAATATTAAAGAAAACTATATATTATTGACTGCCTTGTCAAATCCTTGAAATTTTGTTACAAAATTTCTCTTCATTAAAATGTGATGTGGTATGCTTTTATAGGGAATAAATAACGAGTGTTCATTTATCAAGTTGTTGACAAGAATCAATATCATTTACGTAGTAATGCAACTCTGAATTTGTAGATTTCATCAGACTCTATTAGTGAAAAAGGTACGATAATTTGCTTCTTGCCCTCAATAGCTTTACTTAATTATACTTTCATACTGAACATATATTTTGTAAGAATGAGATTATGCAAACCTGGGTTGTTATAATAACTAGACCTTCATGATAAGTACACCATGAGCCAACTATTGTTATACAAGTTCTCATAATACTACCACAAGTTACAATCTTCAAGCAGTCTATGTGAGTAATCTGAGACTCCAGATATTAAAATACATACTAGTGTTGCACTTTCTAATCAACTCTTAGTGATACTAGTTCATAACTGAGCAAAAGCCGTCATGATTAATCTTTAACTGGATAACCTTACAGGCTGTGCAACTGCTGATAAATCACAAGCGAAAAGATTGTGCATAAGAGTTATCTAGGCAAACCTTCGCAGTATTAAGCACTACAGTCTTGCAGTCAGGTAGGATGCTCACAGACCATGCAGGCAAATGGTATGAATTGCCACTGAAATTCACTGTTCTGTCAGTGGTATCAACATTAGCAAGAAAAGCAGCACAAAGTCCAGAATCTGTTTTATAGACCGATGCCTGAAATCAAAATACACCCATATGAGTATTAAAAACATTCATCTACCATATGATTGTTGATTCTGTGCAAGTCTTTTACGTAATGAGCACTTGTAGGACTGTAAATTCGGTGCTGAAGTGGGCTTATTCTTAGGTCATGAACACGGGTGTCTACTCATTTCAAACCCATATGATAGGAAATGAGTGAAACAGGATTTAAAATTTTGGCTTAATTGCAATTGATTGTACCTCCAAATTTTTACCAGGAGAAGTAATTATTGGTGCTTTAGCCACTAATGCTTTTTCACAAAGCTTTATGGCCTTGTGAATATCCCTTAAGTGTCCCCACTTTGGTTGTCTAAGAAGTCCTGAACACCAACAGAATTCATTAGCTGAGTAAGAATAAGGGCAACGTATCTAGTGAACAAGATAACTTGCCGTGATGCAAATATATGATATTACATATTAATATATCGAGACTGAGAGCATACCATACTCATCAATTGGAGCATCATAGTCATAACTTGTAGCAATAAAGGGTCCACCAGTTGTTCGGCCAAAGTTTGTTCCACCATGGTACTGGTGAGCAATTTAAATGTTTATTCATCAGTAAATTTCTTCTTCTTTTTAGAACTTCAATACCATTAGTAGCAGAGGGTCATCAAACAATATTATTCTTTTAGAGCATAAAAGTTTCAGTACAATGTTATCACCATATAATAATTCTGGAAAGTTCCACCTCGTTGGAAAAAACGGGCCACAGCGAATGCAAGATCCTCCACAGGCCTTTGTGGCATAGCACCACCAAAAGAAAGAAACCTGGGAATCCAAATAATTACAAGATACAATGGTGAAGCTACAAGGACAAAAGGATAGAGTTGTATATGATACACCAACCCAACAAATTCAGCCAAGTCATAAGATTTCATTTATGCAACCAAACAACGACAGGATAAATAACTCCTACCATCCACTCCAGTTCTCAGTCCACATTTTGGGTTTCGTGTTGGAATTCGGGGTGAACTGATCACAGTAAAATCCGTTACAAGTGTTGATCTGCAATTAATTGAAGATTTAAATGAGGATATTGCTAAAAATGACACTTTTGTGAAAAATACAATTGCTTAGCATGACTTGGAGATCTGATATAAAAGTTTGTGAAGTGTCAATTTCCGATTTTTAACCCCGTATATTGGGATAAAAAATATAAGTGCCCTCTGCAGTTAATGTTGAAAGACTCACAATGGGATCAGGAGCATTTGCTTGCTGGCACATCACCCAGGGCACTCCAGTATCCAATGATAAAGCCATGTTTGCGGCCCAATTTATATAAGATTTGGCAGCAGACCCATAGGCTGAATCAATATTTCCATACTCGTTTTCGATCTGACATTAAACTTTGAACCAACTATTACATTACACTCTAATAAAAGTAATGCTCAAGATCGATAAAGGTAACCCAGGATTATAAAGATTGCCAACCAAACTGCACTATAAATAATAAATTATGCATACTATAGGGAACAAGCACTTCATGCTATGCTGAAATCAAACTCAGAAATTCATTGTACCAACAAAAAACCTGGGATAAAATAATAGGCCCGCCTTGGGATGCATATAATCTCTCCTGCTTCATCATATTCACAATCTTAGCTGTGAACTTTTTCATTTCTGCCTGAAACAGAGGCTCATAAATACATCCAGACCAACAATTTGCAAATTGACAGCAGATAAAAGGATTAACAGTGAAACCTTGTATGGCTCGTTATCAGTACGGAATTCAATACCAGGGATAAAATGCAGCCACAAGGGGAAACCACTGTTCGAACATCAAGAACTATTAAACAATACTACTTTAGAAATTTTTACATGACCTATTGCAAACTTCTTCTTTTTTTGTTAATTCTTGAAAAACAATTAAGAGAAAAATAAAAAAAATTATTCTTTACCCATAGTTCCATTCAGCACAAACATAGGGACCAATGCGTAGATGAACAAATAGACCTGCTTCAGCTACTATCTTCACAAATTTCACCAGGTCATTCCTTCCTTGGAAATTATACTGTATAATGCAAAGACAAAAGATGAAATTAAGGAAATTCATACTTATCGAGATTCGATAAGGTGGTAATAATTACTATTTATAGCAACGATTACCATCTGATCGCCAAAAAAGTATCAAGTAATTGTTAAAGTATAAAAGAAAATGCAGGTTTCTACTACAACATTCTTATTTCCTTAAATTATTTTCAAGGGCAGTACAATTAATCAATGCAATGTTGAATTTCGAATAAACTATTACTTTTCATTTTATAATCAGCCAAACAAAATATTCTAAAATTAAAACCCAGAAACCCCGATATAAGAACCTGATTTCGAACTGGTTCGTGCAAGTTCCAGAACACATAAGTCTCAATCACATCCAAACCTCCATCTTTAGATTTCTGTATAAGGTCCGGCCACATCTACAATCCCAGGCAAACCAAATAATTAGCTGATGAGAGAGAAGTAACATTTTTAGAGAGAGAAAGTTCGTACAGTTCACGTGAGTCACCTCGGGAGTACTGCGAGGATAATGAATTGAGCCGGACATCAGCACCCGGCGCTTGCCATCGATCACCACTGCTCGATGATCGTACGTCACATTGGCCGCAAACGTCGTCGTTGCAGTAAAACGGAGCACCGTCAAGAGCAGTCCAATAAAAAGGAACTCCGATCCTTTCATGGCGGCAAAATGCTTACTGAGGAAAGATCTCTGTCTTCTATCTTCTCCAAATCAATAGCTTAGAAGATTTGTTCTGCTTTGCTTTGCATTGATTGATTCCTTTTCTGATTGCTTTTGTAGATGAAACCCTTGGAATGAAGGGAATCATGAGCTAACGTACACCGGGGAGGATACGCCATCTACTATGTCCACATTAGTGGGCGTCACCATTTTTCCTTTTCTGGGTCTTCTTGTTCGATAATTTGCCGCTGCTACTAAGTGCCGACAGCTGAGCTTTATTCATTCCATTTGGACTATTGAGCTAATTTTGGCAGAGGAAGACTATGGGTGGTGTACTTGTAATCAATTGCTGTCCACAACCATGCAATGCCACGTTATTATCCATTTTTCTTTTTATAAATATGTAATATATGTTGGTGTTAAATTTTTATATATAATGAAATTTTTAATAAAAAATTGTATTTTCAGATATAACGTAAAGTTTTGAGACAGAATATTATAATTTAATTGTTTAACATATATCCCTAAACAAAATTTAGTTATAAGTTCACCCTGTTTCTCCCCCAAAAAAAAAAAAATATATATATATATATATATATCCA
>JAYMTC010000404.1:0-12179 GCA_036897605.1 Melianthus villosus
ACTATTTACAAACCCCTACCCTGGTTATAAATCAGTAGTAAAAGGCAAATGGGATTTTCTAAATATAGACCCTTGCAACACGATAACATTATTAGCTGCAAATTAAGCCAAAAAAATATTTGGCTGAATAAGATCAACATTGCTGGAAAAGGACAAAGAAATGTACATTGCGTCCACAGGAAAAAATCATGTTCAATCACTTGAGCTTTTGGAATAATTTTGATGCCACCTGCAAATGTAAGTTACAGAGCTCAGCTGAAGAAGAGTCGAGCAAAAGGTGAATCAACTGTGCATATAGAAAAGAAACCACTTACACATTTATCAACACATGAGAAATAGTCGAAGTACTGTCCTGTGCAATGCTTGTTTCCTGATTCATCTGCTTCAATCCTCCTAACACATGACTGCCAGAAGCATATAGATGTTAATAATTGATCACTCAGAATCAAAGACCCGACCAAATATTCAGAGTAAGTCGGTCTCATTTTGCAATTCGGGAAGATATATCCTTCAAAATTGTATTTAAGCAGATAGGTGATTGAGCTACCATAAAAAAAACATGATCGTTATTAAGTTATTTGAACAAACTTAAAAGACATTTAACATAAAGTATCATAATTTCATCAATGAAATCTATGGTTTTAAAATATATTTTACTGCTTAAGAATAATATCGATGTATAAAGAGATGTAGTGCAACTTTAATGATGCTATTAGTTTGTAAAAGAATATTAAAATACACGTCAAACATTGTAGTGTTTGTTCGACATTGTGTTTGAGCAATGTGATTCTGCGTTGAAGCTTTATATTTCATACAAAAAATGAGAATCTCAACGCATAATCACTCATTCCAACGCATAATCACTCATTCCAACGCAATGCCAAATGAACACTATATCACTAGTCCTTGTCGAGAAAAAAAAATGAAGATTCACTTTCCAACAAAATCTTATTTCATTTTTTGACATGATTATAGCCCCTTTAGCCAATGATGTCATATTAGCACACATATTTATTCTCACAGATACACCCTACTTGACTGCATACTTGTCTCATTATTTTTGTGTTACTGAACTTATAGTTTACATTCATACTTCCTATAAATTTGCTACAATTTCAAATTAACTTATTTCATAGTTTGAACCATAATACAAGCCTAGCCAACAAGGTACACACTTAACCAGGGCATGATTTATACACCACATCTACATCTACACCATCAATTCCAACTTCTGTGTGTACGTAACATATTAATTTTTAAAATAAATTAAAAAGAACAAGGTGATTGATATAATAAAGTCCTATAAAGTATCTACTAACAGGAAGTAACTTCCACAAATATTTTACTAAAATGAATGTGGATACAACTTATAAGCGATTTAAGAGCATATTAACAAAGTTATAATGTTCATGACTGAAAATTGTCACCTCATATTCAACAAGAGATTTTACACATTTAGGTTTGCACGAATCCTCCAGATATTTCTTCTGATCAGAAACTTCATCGTCAGCCCTAGGTGAAATTAAGCTAATAATTAAGATTAAGATAAATGATGACACGTGAATGTAAGAAATGACAGAAAATACTCACATGCCGCCGCTGATTTTAGTGCAAAAATCAGTAAGCCAATGACAAAGACTTCTTTAATTTCTGCATAAAGGAAAAAACAATCATTTATATCATCATAAATTGCTTTGCATGTATAATAGATAATAGATCTTAAGGCAGTTGAGATGCTCCCAAATACATTGGACACACGCTTTAGTATCTTCAATGTGCACCCATAAAAATTTAGTGTATACATATGGACACTTTAGTATAGCACGCGACATTTAAACTCCATTACATCAGAGTTTTTGTATGCGTAGGCCATCCAGTGAAAACTAACAAAGTAATTTCTATCTATGATTTCCATATTGAGAGAAAACTATAACTCAAATGAATGAAATATACAGACCTTTAACAAACATTATTGATTATTGACAAACTATGACTCGTATTTGTTATAACTTATATATAATACATTAGTTATTAGTATATAATATATCCATTAGATATGCATTTCCGACTGGTTCGAACTTTCAGTACAAATCCTACCGGCAAAAGTTCAAACCTATGATGCTACAATTACCTTTAATATTTTATGTATTTGTTGAGGCGCTATTATTTGACCAATTTAAACTCATTCGTCAACAAAGGGAATTTAACAATATTTGTCAGCAACAATCTCAATGCATTCCGCTGCCAATTTCAATACCTTTATAAACCGCCATGACATATCTCACAGGAACATGAATAGGAACAAAATGATTATCATCGAAAAACATAGAGATCACAACAGAACCATAACAATGATCTCAATAAACACGGTAATCAGACAAAATTACGTGAATGTTGATACGACTAATCCATACGTGAGCGTCGAACATTACAGATCAATCAAGTGAGCAAAAAATAACAATTTCGATAAAGAATGCTCACCAGATTTTAGAAGAAAAGCAAAAAATCAGCTAAGGCAGTAATCGCGCGGTGATAATAGAAATGGAACCTTAAAACGAGGATTAGACTGTTTCATTCTGACTTTGTTGGGCTTAATAAAATGGGTTTTGATGGCCCCTCAGCCCATTAAATGATATCTTACTAACTTGCGAACAAATGAAAACAAATTTATACACATTTAAGTACAATTTTTTTTTATCATGATTTAAATACAATTTTTAGATGAACTAAAATATACACTTTGAGAGTCTTATTACTGAACTAATAAGCCAATCATTTATTTTCGTTTTAATTTAAAATTTTAGATTAATATAATTTTACCGAGTTATATTTTGGTTGTAACGAATTATGTCCATATGATTAATCTTTTCCGGAAGTTTTAATGACACTCCTACACTAAATAATCACGATTATATAAATGTAAAAGTGCCAAATATAAAATAATCATTATGTGGTTGTTCAGATTTATTAGTGTATTGTTTTTCATAATAGAAAAATGTATAATAATAGAGGAAACCATATTCTTCAAATGGTGCAAGAGATTTGTGTTTCAAAAGATATATAAATATAACTAAGAACTTTGAACTCATATAAGGTGTGCTTCCTTATAAATTTTATGTATTTTATGACTATTTATTATATAAAAATGTTTTTGATCGTTTAAATTCGCTAGATTTTTGTTGAGTAAGTATTTTTACACAATTTATCGTAACAAAATATGGGTCACAAATAATATAGTGGTTTAAAGTAGAGTATCGTCTCTACAAGAAAAATATTAATTAATTATAAAAATTGAGAACTATTCTTAATATTTAAAAAATAAAATAGGTAAAGAGAATTGTTGCAACTATTAAGAACAATTTAAAGACACAAATAAAACAATAAAGATTTGTTTGAAATTTAAGGTAAGTAAAATCTAGTAATTATGTTTCATCGGTATGTTTTTTTTTCTTTTTTGTAGAAAATAACTCATTTATGGAAAATAAATATATTATTCACAACATTCTTGCATTTTATAAAATTTGATTTCAATATTTCATTACTACCTCCCAAATAAGATTATATGTGATTGCATTAATTATCTATCATCACTCACATGATCAATATCTAATTAATTCAAATACATTAAGTCCAATAAATTATATTCTGATTATTATTTCACGATAAACTATGATATATCTATATACTACTAGTTATTATGTTCGTTAACGTATAAACTTCTAGTATGTTTCTTCTCCTGATACTTCACAAATTAATTTTAATCAAGCAATGATCAAGCAATCACACACATTAAGTTATTGTTAACAAATTAATATAGCAATGTTAGTTTTCCACAAACAAATCAATTTCATAAGAAACATATATGACTACATCATAATATCTAGAATTGAGATTTAGCTACTCATGATTCCAATAACAGACATGAAATTTTCAGTCATATTAAAAAAAATAAAGAAATAAATGAAGTAGAAAGAAAACAACAATTGAATAAAAAGAATTCTTGAATCAAGATCTAATCTTCCACAATATCAAGTTCCTCTTCAAGAATAAGTAAAATCTAAACTAAGTTATTCTTCTATGTCCTCTGAATTTATGTTACAATTGCTATTTCTCCAAAAGACCCAAAATTAAGTCCAAATCCTCACTTAAGTCAAAACTTGAGGACTTTAAAAATAGTCTCTCATAACGTGTAGGGGTGAGCATTACGGCGCGGTTAATGCGGTTAAAGGGTAATTCGAGCCGTCAATTCGGTTAACGAATAAAAAAATACATTACCTGTTAACCGAACCAAATATAATTCGGTTAAAAAGGTTGGTTAACAGAAAAAAATTGGGTAGGGTCAGACAAAAAATCAATGAAGGAGACAAAATTTAATTTGCTTGGACCCCACTAAATAATATTTAATTGATTTTTAATAAGTTAATTAAGTTTTAAAAAATTGAAAATTAGTTCAAATAAGTTAGAATTTTCTATTATCCTAATTAAACAATATATTAAATAAAATATGGTATATTAAAATTCTATATTTATTTATTTTCTTTAAATTGTTGATTTTTTTTATTTTAAAATAAGTTTTATAATTTTCACATTTCAAATATTATAAACATAAAAATATTACATTGTAGGAAAACGTAATACTAATAAATTTATTTTTACTATAATTTATTAAAATGCTTATAAGATAAAATTTAATTGAAGAAATAGTACATATAAGTATTTATTAAATTAAAACAAAAAATATTATAATATATATATGCTAAATGTTATAAGTGTTAATTCAGACAATTCCGGCTGTTGAATTAATCAATATAAAAACCTATATCCTACTATAATTAAATAACGACTATCCAACCTTAATTATCTAAATTATTCAAATTTAACTGTCTAATTTTTTTTTTCGAAGCGGATTGATTGATTAATCGGATTGTCCGATCCATATGCTCACTCATTCCTCCTTGCATACTCCTCTTTGGCTAACCTTTACATTCTTCTTCGTCCACTCCTAATTCTGCGTTCCTTTATATTCATATGAAATTTATTTCTTAGATAAATCTTTCAATTTCTTACTTTTACTTTCGATTTTTTATAATCCTATTATCTATTTTGACTCGATATTTCTTTTAGTTGTTATCGGTAAACAAATCAAAGAATATATTGTGGTTGTTTAACGATCTATTTGTGATTTTGCTGGAGTTAGTAATTGAGTAATCAAATCCCGATTTTGTATTGTATAGACTTGATATTGTTGTTAATAGATTGAGAGATGATAGATATTTGACAATTGAGTGGCTGAAGTGATTAATCAAAGGTGCAATATGTTCCTGGAGTCGAATCGAATATTATTTTCATTTAATCTAATAAATATGTCATTCATAATCTTTTTTCTTTAGCCAACTAGTTCTGAATTACATTGTATTCTCCATATGCAGTATACTAACTATATTTATATTTTATCTTATAATTCTAATTTATTTTCGTTTCTAAATATTTTTTGTTCCCTTTTTCAATATACTAAAATTATGTATAATTAGTGTGTATTATTATAATTTTGTTATTAACTTGCAAATTGCAGAATGCTAATGAGAACAAATATTACCAAACTATAAAAAACTAAGTTTTTAATTTAAAATCATTATATTTAATTTTTACGTATGTATTATTTAATTATATATGGCTCACATGATGGAACTTATGGTTTTCTTTTCTCTCAAAAACTAAAAATTAATTTAATATAATTTTATTATATTAACTTTTCGGAAAAATAAGATCAGCTCAATGTTTCTAGTGATACATGTTTTCGTGTGATACAATTTATATCGAAAAAGAAAAAGAAAATATATCAACAACGTGTTGACTTAGTGATAAGTGAGTTGATCTCCAGATGATTTTTGATCAAATGGTTAGATGTTCGATCCTGGAGTCGCACATGCTGGAAGGAGTTTAACTATATCGCTCCACGACCCGAATATAATTAGTCTTATCTCTAATACGAAATAAAAACATGATAAATCTTATTTTCAACACGGGAAACACGGTGATTTACTAAAAAAAAAAAAAAGTGAATATCAATTGGCAGCTTGTTCACAAGCACCGGCCCGAATTCAAATAGTAAGATCAAACACGGACTCGGATTTGGAGTCAGTATCGGACTCTACATAAACGCGCATTTTTTGTTTTCCGTTCTTCAAGCGAAGCGATACGGAAACCAGACCTCTCCAATTATCTCCTCTCCTCCTTGATTTTTCTAGTCCATTTCTTCATCTTCAATCATGCCTACAGGTTAGCAGACGATATGCTCTTTATTCATCTGTCATATGTACTTACGGTCTACTTGTGTATTTCATCTATGAATCGAACTATGGAGCTTTTACAGCTCGATTAATGGCTTAGTTTGAACGTTTGAGTTACATCATACGTGGTTGTCGATTTATGTTATGTGTTTAGGTATGTAACTTGTAAGTGTTTGATTCATGATTTTGATGCTTATTGCGGAAATTTGTTGTTTATTATAACTTCTGCAATGCAATGCAATGCTTGTGCAAAGTGTTCGTAGATACATATGCATTTAAGATAGTAGGTTTTTGTGTTTTAGTGAATTATTAGTTTATTACTGTCTAAATGTATTTAAAAAGCCAGAACAGGAAGAATGACTCCATGGGTAATATATTCAGTTGAAGTTGTCATATTTTAATAATTGATATTTGTTTTAATACTAGAAGCAATGAGCTTAAATTTATTGATTTTTGATATATTAGTTTATTAGTATTAATGTTGAGAACAATGCCGAAAACTAGACGGGTCCACCTGCAAGTGTGCATATATATATATGCTTGGTGGATCCTTCTTATTGTTTCATTGGATTCAATTGAAGTGATCATGTTTAACTGTTCATAATTTATTTGAGTTGTAGAAGCCATTTATTACTCACAGAATTACTCATTGGCAGAGGTTAATTTTTGTTTATGATTAGAGGACTTTATATCTGTAGGTTGCCAAAAAGTTCGATGCATAGTTCTGCTGTGATATAACATGAAAAAATTTGTTCCTAAGATTTTGTTGTCATGGGATGTTTTTAGCACTTGTGTGTACTCTGGTCATATATTAAGGTATAATTGAATTACAACCATCTGCAGTAAATGTAAAATGGCAAAAGGAGGTGTTTCTAGCTGTAGAAATTGACACTACTTAGCCCCCATATGTTTTTAAGGCCAGCTCTATGATCTAACAGGAGTACCTCCAGAAAGACAAAAGATCATGCTTAAGGGAGGTTTATTGAAGGTAATTATATCATCTCATACTTTTTATGCAAAACCAATTTATAACTTATTTATTGTAGCATCATACTTGGCAATATTATTATTGATTATGGAACATATGGATTGTTTTTATAATGCAGGATGATGCCGATTGGTCAACTTTAGGAGTTAAACAGGTTCTGAAACTTCGATTTTTTACTCTGTTTCTTGTTTAATTTATTTCACAATGCATTATAAGTGTATGACTTGACTTCTTATCTTTTTTACTTCTTTTATCTAGGGTCAAAAATTGATGATGATGGGAACTGCAGATGAGATATTGAAGGCCCCGGAGAAGAACCCTGTTTTTGTGGAGGATCTCCCAGAAGAGGAACAAGCATATGCAGCGGTTGGTTTCCACACAGTCTGTCCTTTACATGTTTTTTCTTAGATTATTCAGCTTATTTTCTCTCAGTTCCTATACCTCCCTCTTTGTGTGTGGTTAAATTTCATCATCTAGCTTTATTTATATATTTTTTGTGTGGTTAATTTCACCATTCTTACATAATTTGTGATCATCATCACGTATTAATTTGTGATATATAAGACTTCAATGTTACTATTAAGATCACCAATAACTTGTCATAACTTTTGGTAGCATGTGGTAGGTCAGTTAGAGAGATCCTTGGTGTTCTTGGGTCTTGATAAAGCCAGTTGTTTGGGTGGGGTCATTACATATTGGATCCGAGCTTTTATTTGGGTTTAATTTGTGGGAGCCACATGTCCAATGAAACGATTATGAATTGTTTGGTTTGGTTGGCCACAATGAGGACGTCGTGTGTCTAGGTGAGTGAGATTGTAATCCCCCTCTGATATTGGAAGGGCGTGAATAATATATATGTGATGTATAAAGTTTACTACTAAAATTACCAATAACTTGTTTGATATTTGGGTAGATCTATGTGAGCCAAGGATTCTCTTTGGCCAGTAAGGTTGGGCCTGATAAGTGCTAGTAGTATGAGATGTTGTGGAGGTTTGATCAAACATAGTCTGGTCTTTACATTATTAACCTTATTTTTCTTTAGTTTCTTTTCAATTTGCATATGCCTTATTCTTAGCTGATTTGACTTTGTTTAAAGGGTCATACTGCTGGTCTTTTTAATTTGGGAAACACTTGCTACATGAACTCTACTATACAGTGCCTTCACTCAGTTCCCGAGTTGAAATCTGCTTTAGTTGGGTATGGACTCTTCTTCACTTGTAGTGCTTGTTTTGTTATTGTCTTTGTATATTTAAGTGTCATGATCTAATATGACTTTGTTCTTGCATCTAACATTTAACTATTGATCAGGTATCCACATTCTGGAAGAAGTAATGATTTGGATCAGTCTTCTCATATGTTGACGGTTGCCACTCGCGATTTGTTTAATGAGCTCGATAAGACGGCCAAACCTGTGGCACCTATGCAGTTTTGGATGGTTTTTTTCTCATTCGAATTGAATAGTTTTCATCTATGTTTCCTACAATCATTGGCTGTAGGAACGCTATTGTGAACCTGTGTTATAGAGAATTATAGGGAGAAATTAGTTCACTAACAAGATTGTAAACAAGAAATCTTTTATGCAGTGTAAAATTTTTTTAAATGTTTTTTGGATATAATTAGTTCACAGACAATTTTGAATTTTTTAAATGTTTTTTGGATATAATTTATTCTTTTGCATCAAAGTAAAACCATTAATTTAATTTACAGTGGTATTGTCATTTTGTAGACTTATCTGATTTTTTCTTTTAGATACATAAAGATTTGTTTTCGTTTAAGGGAATCATTTTTCAGAGCTACATTGTAGGAGGATTTTCATTTTTTTTTCTTATATTTGCAGTTGCTGCGTAAGAAGTATCCACAATTTGGGCAGCTGCATAATGGTGTTTTCATGCAACAGGTTTTTCATTTTTTACTTGTTCGACCATAACTTTAGTACATTTTCAAATTGATAGTAGGTTGATCTATATAATATCACAGGATGCTGAAGAATGCTGGTCACAACTTTTATATACTCTTTCTCAGTCGCTTAGATCTCCCGGGACCAGGTAGGTTATGCATGCTCTCATAAATAATAAGTTCTTTCTAGATTCGGAAATTTATGTTTCCTATGTAGCATAGGGTGTAGCTGATTAGGTTAGAATAGATTTATTTATCTGTTAAGATTTTTCATTATATTTTCTTTTTTCACGTTTCTTAAAAGTATTCATGCTCTGTAATTTACTCTTGCAGCGAGAATCCTGATACCGTGAAGGCACTTTTTGGAATTGAACTTGCTAGCAGGTAGAAAGCATAACGACGTTAAATTTATTAGTTCATACAGGTTAATGTTGCTATGGAATTACCAGAAAAGATCCACTGCATGACCATCTTTAGATAATTGAAGCGTTTTTGTGCTTCCATAAAAAATAATGCTTTTAATCTTTATTTTTTACTAGGATTTTGTAAGATGTGAAGTGAGATTCAAAATAAAGAAACCTAACCTTGCCAGGAACAATTCATCCATAATTTACATTTTACGACGAAGGCAGTGGCAAGTTCAGTGCCCATAGTTCATTACGAGTTTTTAAGATAAACTCATTGTTCAACTCACTAGCTCCTCCTCTCTGTCCTTTCTTTCAATCTAGAATAGTGATCTGTTATTATGGGATTATGAGATTTAGACAGATTATCTTATTATTTATTAAACATTGATTTCGCTATCTAAATAATAAATTATCTTGCCTTTTAGTTACGCAGTGAAGGGATCTTTGTATTACTTTACAGTACCATTCCTTACAAAATGGCATGCAACTTATTTAAGTTTAACATTTATCTGGACAGGCAGTTGAATGAAAATACAAGTGCACCTCCCATAAGAGAATCTTAAGATAATTGATTTATATTTCATAGAGCATGTGGTTTGTCTACCTTTTTTGTTGTTTAATTTTCAATTTTGATGTGTCAAACCCATGTAATGTGGTTCCTCACATTGATATAAGATGTTTCTTTTAAATATTTGTATACACATGGTCTTTTCATGCTTCTCTTGGATGATGGTTACTTGTAATAGATCTCTCTCTCTCTCTTTTCTGTTTTTTGAAGTCTGGAACCTGTAAGTTACTATTTTTTGTAATTTTCGTGCGGGGGTTATCTAGGATTCATTGCCAAGAATCTGGTGAAGAAAGTTCGGAGGCAGAACCAGTTTATTCACTTAAGTGCCACATATCACAAGAAGTAAACCATTTGCATGAAGGATTGAAGCATGTAAGTCGAATAACTATCAAGCCATGGTAGTGCATTTACTTTTTGGTGTTATGGAATTATTACTATACGACACGAGTGTGCTTAAATGAAATGTGTTTTTGCTTGTACTAAATTCACTCTTTATTTGTTCCACATAGATACTGTTCTCATTTTCCACTCTTCGAAAATTATCCATAAGCATTAGGTTTGAATATCACTATCTAATTTTTTAAGCACTCAAAATTACCCTTCAAAACTCATGGTATGACCTTCAATAAGATTAGTTAATCGAAATTCGATCTTTTGGCTGGACAAGAAATCGCATTGATTTTACTTACTAGTGTCATCTCAAACTTCTGTAAATAACTCCATTCATTTGACTCAGCGTAAAGGACCAAATACTGATGTGACGATGTTAAAGTATATGGTAACTTTGCAAGATAATGTTTGTAAATATACCATCACCAGTAGACATCCCTATATTGTTCTTTATAGTTCGTTCGTTTGCCAAATCATGAAAAAGTCAGCAGCTTCCTGAAAATTATTATTAGGGAGGAAGACTTTTCACTCTTTGACTAGTGAGCATTTTATTTAGTTCACCTTAAATGTTTTAATTTAATGAAATTTAACTGGAATGAAAAATAGAAATTATGGCACAGCTAAGTGAATGCATTAATTTTCCTGGATTATGTGCTTGTATGAAAAAAATATTATTTTGTACTTTATATGGCAATTACCTTTCACTTTATATATTACTGAAAGCATGTGATACCATTCATGATTACTAACCAAGGTTTTATTGCTTCCAATAGATGGAGACCACTTTTTATTGTAGGTAGGAAAGAAAAAGGTTGACAGGTTAATTGGCTTATTAAATTGTGTAGGGTTTGAAATCGGAGTTGGAGAAAGTTTCTCCATCTTTGGGGCGTAGTGCAGTTCATATGAAAGAGTCTCGTATCAATGGATTACCCAGGTGTTTGTTCATCATATTATTCTGTCCACACCTTGATAATAGGTGCTTCATTACATTTTTAAACTTTTGTGACAATATTGACGAGGGTAATGTTATTTCTCTCGTGAAGATACTTGACCATTCAGTTCGTTCGTTTTTTCTGGAAGAGGGAGTCGAGTCAGAAAGCCAAGATTTTGCGGGTAATGCTATGCTTTTCCTCGTGTAAAATTAGTTTTCATTCTTCTGAAAGTGTTTATAAATTGTTGTGCTTTAAGGCCGCTACTTAAGTAGCAGGCAATACATTAGGGTGCCACACAAATTTGCTACTCTTTTTTCTCTGTTATATTTTATTGACATTGTGTTGTATATAATATATATTTTTATTTCTCAGAAAGTGAATTATCCTCTGGAATTGGATGTTTATGATCTGTGTTCAGATGATCTTCGCAAAAAATTGGAAGCTCCTCGAAAGGTAATTGTTTTGTGTTTTTCCTCTTTTTCTTTTTTACATTTCACATCAACCACTTCGATTCGACTTTTTAAACTTCCCTCGGCCTTGTTTATTTTTCCACCTTTATTTCAGTTTCTAAGGGATGAAGAAGGTAGAAAGCTTGGTTTGAAAGCTACCGAGAAGAGCTCTAGTTCAAAGGACAATGATGTTAAGATGACTGATGTAGAGGTGACCAAACAAATTAAGCATACACATGTAACGACTAATAATCTGATG
>JAYMTC010000405.1:0-12174 GCA_036897605.1 Melianthus villosus
GAGGACTATGGCTGATGGAGATGCTATTTCCATTTTCGGGTCTAGCCATATTTGGATTGATCATAATTCTCTCTCTAATTGTGCTGATGGACTTGTTGATGCTATAATGGGATCTACTGCCATTACCATCTCCAATAACTACTTCACCCACCACAACGAGGTCAGTGATTCTCTAATTCCCAGTCCCATATCGGTAAGGTATGAATATTTTTTATGGTATATAAAACATCACAGTAGAACTTTTGGTGATTTTGGGACAGTAGTGTAGGGTTGTTATAGATTATTTTCCTAGAATCCATTTATAACTTGGTTGAAAAATCAGTAGAACAAATGGTTTTGGTATGCCTTTGATTAGTAACATGAATTGCATATATGCTTCTGAACAACAGGTGATGCTATTGGGACACAGTGATTCCTATACTAGAGACAAGTCCATGCAAGTCACTATTGCATACAACCATTTTGGCGAGGGTCTCATCCAGAGGATGCCAAGGTAACTAGTTTATTGCACTAAATTTGTGTTTAATGCACTAATTGTACTTAAAATATGGTGTGATATTCCAGGTGCAGACATGGATATTTCCATGTTGTTAACAATGACTATACTCACTGGGAGATGTATGCTATTGGTGGAAGTGCCGATCCGACAATTAACAGCCAGGGAAATCGATATCTTGCACCTAACAACCGTAATGCTAAGGAAGTAAGTAAATAAAACCAACAAAGACAATTATCAGGACATTGGAACTGTTCTCTAATTATGCGAATCAATATATTGTGCAGGTGACACACAGAGCTGATGGATCAACTGGTAGATGGAGACACTGGAATTGGAGATCAGAAGGAGACTTATTTCTAAATGGAGCATTTTTCACTGCATCAGGTAGAGGGGCTCAATCAAGCTATGCCAGGGCCTCAAGCTTAGGTGCTAAGTCCTCTTCTTTGATCGGAGCCCTTACTTCTGGTTCCGGTGCTCTTAATTGCCGTGTGGGAGTCCAATGTTGATAGTAAGACACCCTCAATAGCAAATACTAAAATCGTGACGACACCAAAAGAAGAAGAAGAAGAAAAAAGGTAGTATTGAAGAAAGAAAGAAAATTTATATTTCATTTTTTCTTCCATCTTTATTGTTTTTAGCACCATGTCAATTGATTCCGAAGCCATTATGTTAAGATCGTGTCTTCATATTTGTCCCCCAAATGAGGTTTGATATATGTACATTTTTTTTATTTTTTTTACATAATTCAAGAGTTGGTATGCTTCCTTTGATCTGTTATTCAGTGTCAGTGTTCTACAATATTTGGATATAAAGTCATTAATCTGTGCTGTTCAATTTACAATTATATATAAGGCATTTGTGACACAAGAATTAAGTGTTGTATAGAGATGCATCTTTAATATAAAAAAATATAAATGTGATTTCTTATATTACTCAAAAAGATTAAGAAGTGGTAATGCTCATATACATCCTTGGTGATATACTAGTATTCTATCCTATCAGAATAAAGTTAATTGAGTACTCAAAATATGATGTAGAAGTAGTAAAAGAAGGATCAGAAGGGTGTAGCAGAGCTCTACAAAACAGACATGTTCCTCACTCTATTTATTCTCCTACAATTGTAACTGTTGGAAAATATTGTTTTTTTTAGTAATTTTAAGCATAAAATAATGGTCTCACAAGAGAAAATTGTAAAGTTTAAACAAAACACGTGATCACACGTTACAACCTTCTCCGCCTCATAAGAGAAACTGGTAGAAAATGTTAATGGCTTGCATATGGGCCTTTTAAACAAACTAATGTAATCATGGCCCAAATATTTGGTGGCCCAAAATCATACTAATTCTGCGGATTATGAATGCAAATTGTAATATTGCCACGACATAATTTTTTATTTTTATTTTTACAATTTTTAGTAATATGTATTAAAAATTTTAAGTAAAAATAATCACATATTGTAATTTATATATTTAAAAAAAAAAAAAAAAAAACGAGTCGAGTACATATTACAATATAAAATATTTTAAAATATAGTAGTTTAATTTGGTTTGATAAAGACATATTAGATTTATTATTCTTAAAATACTCCAAACATGTCCATAAGTCCCATAATTGTGAAGCAAACAAATCAGATCCAAAATGGGTAAATTATTAGTCCAACACCGTGATAAGCCCATTGGACAAAAGTTTCACAAACAATTTAACACAATGCACAGGGGAAATTGAACGTGATTAAAAATAATGTAAATAAAAGCAATTTTAAGTGAATGAAAAATAAATAATAAATAGTGTGTTTATGGAGTTGGATATCCAAGAAGAAGAGATTGAAGTGAGTGAGGTTGAAAATAATAAAAAATTGGCGCCCTAATTATCAGTCTTTTGTTGAGTAAAACTATGCATTAACGCGTGCCGCTATAGTTGTTCTGATTATTATTAGAACAGAACCCCGAGGTAAAGGAGGTGCTCTGCTCTGTCTTTCTGGATTTTATATAGTATTTCTTGGTCGGTCAGTCAATTGATTCCAATTAATAATGTTTTTTTTAATTGAGATTATGACGATAATTATCTTTCATGCCACAAACTCATGTATATGTATATTCATTTGAATAGGACGGAATTTGAATTTAAATTCTATATCATAATTATAATTATTGTAGCATATGTGATACCTACGAAAGTCCTTTTAATTCTAATTAATAATTTAAAGATTGTTTAAATGACATTTGCTAAACAGTTATCTAAACATAATAAAGAAAAATATAAATTTAAGATAAATTATTTAATTATAAATCTTTTAATACATAATACAGACAACCAATTTAAATTCATTTCATTAGAGTTATATATATAATATATATATATATATATCAATTGAAAAGAAACAAGTCTTTAATCCACTTAAACTTTAGCTAAGCATTTTCCTGCCCTATATGACAAAAGCTAGGTTGGGTACCTATTAAATGAGCTGTTTATAATTCAGACTTTCTCCAGACACCAAAAATACTGGACAGCAATTAATTCCCCCATCTTTTTATAATTTATTTCCCAGAATTTTCACATGATCTGTTTCTTTCTCTCTGTATTATGACACATGCCGGCTAGATCTGAATACCAAACATGTTCCAGTTATATGCTTTTAATATGACCTGTTGTATAAATATGAGCTACAATATGTAGTTTCATAAAGTGGTACAGATTTTTAAGCTGAATGATTCTGTATTGCTACACATTCTTACTGAATATTTTGATGTCCTAAACCAAAATAAGGTGCCAAATTAAGTCTTTTATACTGAATATTTCGTTGTTTTCAAATATCTTAGGAGCATTCGCAATAGCACAGAGAGGAGAAATTTGGGATATTTCTCATGTGGAACTGGCAACCCAATTGATGACTGCTGGCGTTGTGACCGCCACTGGCAGCTCCATCGCAAGCACCTTGCCAACTGTGCTATTGGCTTTGGCAGAAATGCCATTGGTGGCCGTGATGGTAAGTACTACGTTGTGAGTGATGCAAGAGATGATGACCCTGTTAACCCCAGGCCCGGAACTCTCAGGCATGCTGTCATCCAGGAGACACCTCTATGGATTGTGTTCAAGAGGGACATGGTGATTACACTGAAGCAGGAGCTTATAATGAACAGTTTTAAGACAATTGATGCTAGAGGTGTTAATGTGCATATTGCTAATGGTGCCTGCATCACAATTCAATATGTTACCAATGTTATTATTCATGGTCTTCATATTCATGACTGCAAGCCCACTGGCAATGCAATGGTTAGAAGCTCGCCAACACATTACGGTTGGAGGACTATGGCTGATGGAGATGCTATTTCCATTTTCGGGTCTAGCCATATTTGGATTGCTCATAATTCTCTCTCTAATTGTGCTGATGGGCTTGTTGATGCTATCATGGGTTCTACTGCCATTACCATCTCCAACAACTACTTCACCCACCACAATGAGGTCAGTAATTCTATTCCTGGCATCCACAAAATTAAAGCGCTTTTTAATCAAAAAATCAATGGGACAAGAATGGTTTTCATATGCCTTTCAATAACATGAGTTGCACATATGCTTCCGAAAAACAGGTGATGCTGTTGGGACACAGTGACTCCTATACAAGAGACAAGCTCATGCAAGTCACCATTGCCTACAACCATTTCGGCGAGGGTCTCATTCAGAGAATGCCAAGGTAACTAGTTGCCTATATGCTTCTCCATCCACAATGCACATTTTGTGTTTAATGCACTAATTGTACTAAATTATGGGGTATATTGCAGGTGCAGACATGGATACTTCCATGTTGTTAACAATGATTACACTCACTGGGAGATGTATGCTATTGGTGGAAGTGCCGATCCTACCATTAACAGCCAGGGGAATCGATATCTTGCCCCTAACAACCGTAACGCTAAGGAGGTAAGTAAAGCAAATGAAAAATATTGCTACTTCTACCATAATTTAATTATTAGGATAACTGGAACTATGCTCATTGTGTGAAACAATATACTGGGCAGGTAACACACAGAGTTGATGGATATGGTAGATGGAGACACTGGAATTGGAGATCAGAAGGAGACCTTTTACTAAATGGAGCATTTTTCACTGCATCGGGTACAGAGTCTCAATCCAGCTATGCCAGGGCCTCAAGCTTAGGTGCCAAGTCCTCTTCTTTGGTTGGCGCCCTTACTTCTGGTGCCGGTGCTCTTAATTGCCGTGTGAGCGTCCAGTGTTAATAGTAAGACCGCCTCAACAAAAAAAAAAATATTAAAATTGTGAAGACATCAAAATAAACCCAAAAAAAAATTAAGGAAGAGATAAAAAGTATTTCATTTTTTCTTCCCATATTGTTTAGCACCATGTCAATTGATTCTGATGCCCTTCTGTTCACACTGCGTCTCTGTAATTGTCCCCCCATATGTACATTTTCTTTTACATAATTCAAGGGTTCATGTACTTACTTTCATCTGTTATTCAGTCTCAGTAACCTACAAAATTTGGATCGTAAAACTCGAAAATGGGATGAAACATAGATTTGATTTCTTACATTACTCCAAAGATTACAAACTGGTAATGCTTACACATACATTTCAATTGAATGAATGAACCTCTTTTCTCTCTTACGAATCCACAACTTGTATTTTCAAAACTATGGCAGGTTAAATCTTGGATCAGTAAACTTACTTTCTGTCTCTGTTACTTGTATTTTTTCATTACTTGTGTTGCTTCTTCCACAGAATCCTCCATACTGGTGTTGCCGCCAGACCGCCCCCCCGCCCCCTTTGGGGCCTTCATCCTTGTTTATGGAAAGATATGTCTTGAGTATATCAACCCTATCACAGCTGTTTACAAAGAAGAAATAATATTTTTAGTGGCTAATAAATTATAAAGCCCCATGTCTCATTGTCAGGGACGGCATAGTCATCAATTCCACATGCACATTACGAGGGAGATGAGTATGTGATACATTTTCTACTCTCATGAATCTATCAGGAAGATATAGGAGTTGAAACAATGCAATGCCCAATAGATATTCAAAAATGTGTAGGGCACCATTTAAGTGATGGATTTTTAATTACATGAAATTTAATATTTTCATCCATAAAATAATGCATATGCAAATGAAATGAGATTTTTAAAATACTACGTTATATTATTTGGTTAAATCTCCTGAAATTCTAAATGTTACATATTCTAGTAGATATTTAAATCATATAACATTACTTTTTAGTATAATAAAAATATTATATATAATCTCTGCATTATATCTAATTCTACTTACAAACTTTTAAAATAGCATAGAATTTCTAAATTATTTATCCAAACAATATTATAAGAGAAGAATTAACAAATGCTGCAATATTCAATTACTCAGTAACCATTTCTTTCTATGACTAGAACTGTCAAAATGGGCTGGGTCGGTCTGACCAGTAAAATGATTTTGTCTAGTCAGTGTATGATTAGCGGGTCGAGGGCCGGCCCGTCCCCAATGTCCGGACTAGGGTCTGGTTTCAATATCTCGCTTTAATATGGGAGAATGAAAATTTTGATTTTTTCATTTAAGTTTTGGACTTCGCACTTTTTATCATATTTTTCTACCATTGCCTCTAGCCTCATTACAACTTTAAAAAAATACATTTTGACTCTTGAATTCGTGTATTTTAAGTGGTGGAGATATCGGTTAAAAAACAAGCTTATGGTAAAACTCTAATACAATCTGATTCGAGTGAATACACTTAAGTGACTTGAGCGCCACATGAGGAATCCCGTTATTTGTTACTTGTTTGAAAGTTCTTTTGGTTTAGACGGTAACTGTTGGAATTATGTTGATGAAATGCAAATAGTACATTAATTTTTGAAATATCCTTGCATGTGGCTGAATGAAACAAGTCTACTCGTTCGAAACATGAGTTTGCAAAGAGTTCCTGTATTAATGATTACACATTGTTAAGGTGAGTCTTGTGAATTGCTTGAGGACAAGTAATGAGATAAGTTTTGGGGTATTTGTTATGGCCCAAATAATATACATTTTGTTCATGATTTATTCCCCATTTTTATCTGGTTTTGGACATAATTCTACATGCTTTATCACATTTGAGTTGTTTCCTAATCCGTTCTAATTATCGGATTTCATATACTCAAGAGAATTGCCAAGAAAATCACCGAGAATACAATAGAAAATAGGAAATCGAAAGCCAAGTTATGCGAGATCGACAAAGAATGGCCAAAGGGACGAAGACTGTTCAAGGCAAATATGCCAAAGTCTTATGTCGTGGAACTCACACTCACGCCGTGAGATCTTGTTTTACGGCCCGCGAGAATTGGGTCTTGACTACCGCATGGGCTTATTTTGAAGACTCGATATAAATACAACTTTATAACTTAATTAGGGGACGAGCAGGGAAGACAAAATAGTTCTTGTTTTATGTTCTTGGTTGCTTTTGATTGTATTTGAAAGTATTGTAGGAATTCGAATATTGATTCAGAATTGATTTAATATAGTTTTTGGTTTGTTCTTTCATCACCATCTTTTTTCTTGATAGAAAGATAAGGAGATGACTCAATGTACTTTGATTTATTATTTTGATTCTATTTGTTAATATTCAGTTTTGTCTTAACTATGATGATTTGTGAATATTTGATTGTGTTTATAATCATGAGTAGTTAAATACATTTTGCTAGAGATTATGATGTAGTAATTCTTTGTTTTTATGGAAGATTTGAATTCTTGGAAGATGAAATCTTGATAAATCAATTTATTAACCTAAACTTAATGTTTGTTATCTAATAGGAATTAATGACATTGATGTGAACTGATTTATGAAGGATATATGACATAGGCTAGAAGCCGTAGTTAATAAACATAAAAATTAGCAATATAGGGATATATGTTATTTTTTTATGACATTAAAATAAATGTTTATTGGACATATGAATTAATTAAGGGATTGATCATGGGAATGACAAGTGCTAAATTAAACTTACACTCATAGTATTCTTGGGCGGAAAATATGTAAATCTTGAAACTATCTTTGATTGATTCAAGTCGATTAAGAATAACGTATTTGTCTTCTATAAATTGAATTGACTCCATAAGAGCAAGATGATGAAGCTTAATTCCGGGATTTTTATTACCTTACTTTACAACCATTAGTTTCTTGTTTTTAATTAATTGTTTCTTAAATTCTTTTGTTAAGTTCTTGAAATTATAAATCTTTTTTATAAAATTATTTCTAAATATTAGAAATAACTACGTTTTTGGTACTTGGTTAAATCTTTCATGTGAAGACGATTACTCAACTTTTAAAACTACTATATTATTTATGACCCGTGTTTTATTACGAAAATACGATAAAAAAACTTGTTCCACAATGATCTCTACAAATTTCCATTTTCATCCATTAGATACAATACATAAACATCAAGTTACTAAAAGCCGTGGACACGAAGGATTGGAGTAATATTATAGAAGAAATAGATGGAGAAAAATACAAAATTTACATGGATAGACAAATATGACATTTAGCTTATTGTTTATTTTAAATTTAAGGTTATAACATTAATT
Source organism: Melianthus villosus (assembly GCA_036897605.1). Classification (NCBI taxonomy): domain Eukaryota; kingdom Viridiplantae; phylum Streptophyta; class Magnoliopsida; order Geraniales; family Francoaceae; genus Melianthus; species Melianthus villosus. The sequence continues at coordinate 8,064 of JAYMTC010000405.1, forward strand.
TTAATCACTTTTGTCTTTTTTAATTCTTTTTAATTATTTCGGTGAAATAGAAACTTCTTGATTCTTTTGTAACATTGCTACTATGAAGAAGATGATATAGTTTATTTATACGGGGTGAAGCTGTTATTTTAATTTAATTATGTGGATACTTTATTTTTTATTTATTTTTTTATTTAGAGGTATTTAAAAAAAAAATGGTATCATCTTTTTCGTAGCAGCAACGTTGTAGAAGAATCAAGAAACTTCTATTTCACCAAAGTAGACCTGTTGAAATGAATTAAAAAGGACAAAGATGATTGGAATTAGTATCATAATTCTAAGTTTGAAATAAATAATATTAGTTTAATTATTTGAAACGTACAAAATAGTTTATTTGTAACCCTAATTACAATAACGATGAAATTTAAATCGAGTTTGTTAAGCAAAACATTTTTGATGACTTTCAATGTAGGAGAATTTGAATATGCGTTACATGTCATTTATTTTATACATTTATTGCAAAATAAACCTTTAAATTTTGGAGTCCGAATATTTTTATTCGCATCGGCCAAATTTTAACACGTCGACATAAAATCTACTAATTTTAAACACGCGCTGACACATATTAGAGGTATATTGAAATACTTGCAAATTGACCCGCCTTTAACTAAATAATTATAATTATGTTTATAATTATAATCATTTTAGCTTCTTTAAAAAAAAAGTTGATAAATCTTTAATTAAAATTAGGGGACCAACTTACAAGCACAAATTTAATTTTACCAAATTTGGTTGATTGATTACATTTCATGTGGCATCACGATTACATATAATGCTTTTTTTTGGATAGAAAATATGAATAATTTGGAGAGATTTGATTGAAATTTCTTTCTTAAAATACTTCATTTGTTTGATATTATTTATTATTATTTTCAAATGCTAAAAAGATTGTGATGTTAGTAACTTCTTGACATATATAACATTATTAATTGAATTAGATATATTAATTTTCTTTTCATTTCAGTTAAATTAATTAATAATATGTTAAAACATGTTATGAAGTATATTTTGTCTATCCCAACATGTTGGTTCAATGATAAGTGAGCTGGTCCTCAAACGATACGACATGTATATCTTTTATTCCAAGAAAACACGATCGAGGAGAAAAAAAAAATGCCAATCAGTGTTTTAACAAATCAAATAAGTTTCTAATATGTGAGGCCCAATAAGGGCCCATTAAAACCTTAACAGATGAAGACGAACGGCCCATACAATCTTCAGGCCCAGGTAATCCTTGCTCTCAGCAACCGTCATCCCGATAAAGCCACTCACGCTCATCCATTTCGTTCACTTGCTTGATCAGAAAGACAAACCCTAACATTTTTTCTCTCTCTGAATTCTTAAATCATGGGGCAAGGAGGTCCTGGAGGTATGAATCGGCAAGGCCAATCGGGTGACCGGAAGTCCGATGGCGATAAGAAGGACAAGAAGTTTGAACCGGCTGCACCTCCGGCTCGTGTTGGCCGGAAACAGCGCAAGCAAAAAGGGCCCGAGGCAGCTGCTCGATTGCCGACTGTAACTCCATTGTCAAAATGTAAGCTCAGGCTGTTGAAGATGGAGCGGATCAAGGATTATCTTCTTATGGAAGAAGAGTTTGTTACTAATCAGGAGAGGCTCAAGCCTCAGGAGGAGAAGGCTGAAGAAGATCGAACTAAGGTTGATGATTTGCGAGGTACCCCTATGAGTGTTGGGAACTTGGAGGAGTTGATTGATGAGAATCACGCCATTGTGTCTTCCTCTGTTGGACCCGAGTATTATGTCAGTATTTTGTCTTTTGTTGACAAGGATCAGCTGGAACCTGGATGCGCCATTTTGATGCATAACAAGGTTTGAATACATATTTGTGATTTCAGTGTTTTTGCACGTTTAATGGTATTGGAATTTAGGTTTTTTGTTTCTTTTTAGTGTTGATAAATGTAGGATTTTGTTGAACTGCAAATTGTTTTTCAAACATCACTAGATTCCTCTTTGTCAACTGCGGAAATGGCCTAAACTAGTTTAGTACAACTTCGAGGTGATACCTTATTTTCTATTGATTCAAATGAGGCAGCTTATCTCTCTCAGTACAGTTATTCAAGAATGAGTTTTGTGTGTAATTTGTTTGTGTGAAGTCTGTTTCAAATTTTGGGTTAATTCAGGAGTGTCAGCCTACCCAAGTATAGTTCTTTAGGTGTCTATCCAAGAAGAAGTTTGAGGTATAATTTATGAACCATTAATCCTTTTCAGGTTCTATCTGTTGTTGGGCTTCTTCAAGATGATGTTGATCCGATGGTATCTGTAATGAAGGTTGAAAAGGCGCCCCTTGAGTCCTATGCTGACATAGGTGGTTTAGATGCTCAGATCCAAGAGATCAAAGAAGCTGTTGAGCTTCCTTTGACTCATCCTGAACTTTATGAAGACATTGGTATTAAGCCTCCAAAGGGAGTCATACTGTATGGGGAGCCAGGAACTGGAAAGACCTTGCTTGCAAAGGTGTGCAAACTTATAGTCGGTTTTATTTCCTTAGTGTACTTTCTCACTCACACATTTTGATTTCAAAATAGCTTTGTTATTGCATTGTTTTGGAAGTCATGGACACTAATTGCAAATTATTAATATTTTGGTAGTATGGTGTCCATTCATTGACTATAGATTCAGATGCTGTTTACTGATTGCAACATGAATGTAAGTGGTTATCGGGGTCATGATTTTTTCTTACTTTAATGGTTTGAATAATGTTGTTGTGTGATCAGTCTAATGTGTTGCATGCCTAAAAAGTCGGACTTTCACCCAGGAGTTGCTTGGCTTCAGATTTGTATGAAATGTGCTATAATCCGCTAAATTTGCTGCATGTGCTGTAATGTGCTGTCTCCAGTATGAGTTGTGGTGTGGGCTGAGCATTTGGATCGGTTAACCAATAGAGTCGAATTGAAATAATGTAAATCAGTTGGTTAATGCGGGTAATCAGTTAAAAGCGGTCAATTGTGAAATATCCAAAATTTAGTACAGTTAGGTTACGTGCAAGTAGGATTTTCAACCTAACTGACCGATTAACCATCCACGTTTATTATTATTATCTAATTCTTGTTTATTCATTTTCTTGTTGGATTGCTTCAAATATGTCTTTTTTATAATGGTCATCTTTGTTATTTTCTAATTGATAACTTATTACGTTATTGTATTTTAGAGCCTAGTTATTTCACTTCAATATGTTAAGTGGTTAAAAGGGTCCGAATGAGTTCCGAGCCAAAAATACTCTTATTTTTTTATGTACATAAATTTTCATTGTTATATCCACATTACAGGTTACAATATAATAATGTATTTAGACTTTTGTCTTGTTGTATTTCAGGTTAAAAATATCAGATTTACATAATATATTACACTACAAAAGGACCATAAATTTGACATAATATATACAAATTATAAAATTTTCTATTGCTGCATTTTGTTTTAGTTACAACATGGTCAAAAAATGGAAAGCATGCTAATTGACCGAGCCGCTCGAATTGATTGGCTAACCGACCAAATTAGGGGGAGGGGATTTCAGTTTTGGTTAGGGTTATTCGTTCTCTTGACCGATAACTGTATTAATTGTAAGTCAACCATCTTAACCGCTTGAATGCTCACCCCTAATTGTAGTCCCTTTAATTCTATTCCAATATGGCTTTATTGTTGTCTTTCGTTTGGGAAAGAAAGTCACACTGACCGTCGTTGAAAGTAATAGTTGCTCCATTTTATTTGTTTGTTGTCCATTTATCTAAACAGGTAGATGTTATCCATAGTTACACATTGTTAACACGAACAGCATATAGTTTATGAACCATGATAGATGCTATCCATATTATTATTTTTCTTATTAACATCCTACTTTATCAAATCTCTGATAATGTCTGATTGTTTGTGCCCATGTTGTCAGAGTAACATGAACCAAGATACAAGACCCCTCTGGAGTCATTGTGCGAGGCGCACACTTCTTTAAAATGAGCGCAAAAATAATATTAACAATTATTTATAAAGATATTAGATGTCAAAATAATTAAGTAATATTAAAAGTAATAAATAAATTATTATAATCTTAAATATTTTTAAA
>JAYMTC010000406.1:0-12171 GCA_036897605.1 Melianthus villosus
GACCTCATATCTGTTTAATGTACTCTCAAGAAAACTAATCAGAAGATAATGGGTAAGAGGTACATATGTGTGCAAGTTGTATGGAGTATATGTTAAATAGTTATAATTAAAATGGTTCAAATCTGAAAATTATATAATAATTTTTTTTAAAGAATATAAATTTAAAGATGGGATCATTATAAATATATATTTTTTGTTAAAAAATTTATGGTCATAAATGTTTGTTGTAGACATCCTAATTTATAGGGTTAATTACACGGGAGCTTTTCATGATCTACGTCAATAGTACACGGACTTCACTTTTAGTGTTCGTAATACATAACATTCATATACTCGCAACAGTAATGACATTGCCGTTAGCTGCGTCAATTTTTACCGTTATGTCTAAGCACATGATAAAAACATGAATTTAAAGTGAGAGTAACTTCATAAAATCATAAATTATCAGTTTCTTCTCGTTTACTTATAACATTGAAAACCTTAAAAAAAATTCATCCTCTTGTACCAAATCTTCAAAGCTCTAACCATGGTCATAAATGACTGTCATTGAGGAAAAGAAGTCGTGATGAAGACGTCCTGGACAGATACAAACCCAGCCCGACATTTTTTAACATGCGAGACTATGAGGGTGAATTTTCTTAGTTCTTCAACCTCTTTTTCCTTATAACCGTGGTGTTGAAATGTGATATGACAAATAAAATATTACAAAATATGGCCTCTGGACGTTTATAGTAAATATAATCACATTTCTCTACCAATTATTTCTGTAACCATAATTTTTACTTCAAAATAAGACATATCGTCTTTATCGCAGTGATCTACAAAGCCAATCATTATACTTTTATAGTATTCCAACATTCCAAAATAATGAAGTCTCATTGTGTATTTCAAAAGTAAATAAATTCGAGTTCTTATATGTCATCAAGCAAATAAGAGACATATATTAGATTGGGACTAAACTACAACTAACAAAAATACAATAGGCTAAACCAATCAAACATTCACACAACATAAAAGCAAGGTTTTTTAGGTTTTTAAATCATTGAGACCACTGGATATGAACTCACCGTGAGTTTGTGGGTATGGGTATTACTCATGCATCACATTGAACGAATAAAAAAAATGTAAAATAAAAATCTTACTATTTAAACTTGTCAGATCCACCGGGCACCTCTCGGTCGAATCTTCCGGACAATGGCTTTGCCTTTCAGAAGCACAATATTCCTTCTAAATGTACACGATCACACCATTTAATCCCCAAATCAATTTCAGACAAATCCTAATAACTATTCCCTCCAAATCTCCTCTCTGGCTGAACTCAAAATTGGTTTAACTTCTTTCCAGTTTAATGTTGCTGGTGATTTTACAAAATTACTCTCGCACGGTAAAAATTGAGAACAATTAACAGCAAGACTATTGATATTGCGAGTATATGAATATTAGATACTACGGATGCTAAAAATAAAAACTGAATATTATTGACGTAGAACGTAACAAACACTAAGACGCCCGATGTAAGTAACCCTAATTTTATAACATCTTCAATTTTATAACAACTATTGCGTGGACCTCTAATATATTGTAATATTTTAGATCCATGCATACTTATTGCAATTGTAATCCTATAAAATATTCAAAGCTGTTATTATAGTCAGGTTGTATTTTAATCAAACATAGTGGAATGATGAATCAGCAGAACATCAAGTTTATATTCCCGAGAAACTCGTGTGGATATCCTCCACTCGAAAGCAGTCCTGAACCATTTTCTTGTGTAATCCGAAGTTAGAAACACAACTCACTATCCCCACCCGTATCCCAAAAAAGCTAATTCCTCCAACTTGAAAACAGACACAAATACGTACTGTATAGACTCCACAAGAATATCAACTACATGCTTATTGCAACTAACCCATCCCAAGTTGTGGATGGTTTAAAATTGAAGCAACTGATACTTCTATAAAGCCCAAAATGGCTTTTTCGCTGATACTGAGCTGGACTTGCAACTAAGTGATTCTTCACCCAATTCCTCAGAGTCGTCATCTTCATCCCCGTATTCCATTAGTTTAACCAATGTGTCTGAAAAAAATATTAGAATGGTTAGAGAAACAGAGAGGTTCCAGCAGCTTAGCATTACTCAGGCAACAACAGAAGTATAAAATAAAATACAGTAAGTAAAAGCCACAAAAGTTCTGGTTCGTACCAGGTATACCATTTGATTTTGTTTTATGCGGGACATCTCCATTACCCTGCACATCCAAAATCTTTGATGTTATGGTAAATTTTGGTGGTGGTGGTGGTAGCGGTGGAGGCATAAGTCTTGTAGGAGGTGGCGGGGGCATTCCATTAGATGATGGTTGGACAACCTTCTTTGGAGCTGGCATTGTGTAAACATTCCTCACACCGAACCCCACTGCTTGTTTGCTTTGCTCAAGTAAATTTGGTTGCTGCAATGAGAAAAACAAAAAATCCAAAGGCATTTCTATTAAGTTGTCTGGTAAATGTCTACGGCAGCCCAAATGTAAACCTTTCAAGTTAAAACATGGAAGGGTCAAAATGAATAAAAAATAGCACTACTTACTAATCTTAAATTTCCAGCTTTGTGGAGACATAATTTACTCATGAATTTCGTATTCAATATGACAAACAAATTTTGAGTTCAGTAAGACTAGCCCCACTGACAAGTTCCCTGATGGTAACACCAACACGCACACATGATATTACTTTAGGTTTATTCGCTGGATTAGCAATGCAAGATTACTCATTTACAAGGATACGTAAATGAGTAATCTTGCATGAAGTGGCAAATCTTCCATGGAGATTCTATTGTTCCTAGATACATATGCCAAAAGCTAATTATGCAAGTACTATCTGTCATTTTATGACTTCCTACTAATTTTCCAGATTAGCGGAGGTGGAGTGTCACCTTTCCTCACACCAAACACAAGTGAAAATAATCCTTATGCAATTCATCATAAAAAAAAATCAGTAAATTGTTAAGGTCAGATGCACGGTCTGACAATGCGAGCTTGAGTTAAGCCCTTCATATAATCAGTTTCTGAGTGAATTTCAACCTACAGTACTGCAGACTTCCCTCCCCGAGTCCCAGTTTAGAATTGGCCACCAAATAATCTCTTATTATAATGTCACATTAGAGTGCAACGTTGTCAGTGGCACAAGGCGCATTGAGGACGACTTCTCTGGAGCTCTGGTGTAAGACGCGACGCACATCTTTGAGCGTAAAAAGGCTATTATTAATCATTAGTAAACATAAAGATACCAAATTAATTTAGCAATGCTAAAACTGATAATAGATTGTCGTAATCTTTTTTAAATAACCGTCTCTAATAAAAACTCGAGCTGATAATAGAGTGATATTTACTTAATATATCTTTAAGCACTCACCCTCATGCTAAAGGCAAAATTTTATTTTGGCATAAAGCGTGACCCATCATAATCTCTTTAACTTGCAGGAACACACAAACTAAATTAGGCCAATAATAGCGCCTTCAACAAATGCATGAGTAATTAGAAATAATTGTAGCAATGGAGGTTCGAACCATGGACCTCATGCTCTGACACCATATTAAAAATGTTGGGTGCTATTACCCTCTCTCACCCCAATAGTTAGCTCAAGATGTGAGATTTTCCCTCACACTTATTAATCAAGCATATGCCTCTTCCACAATTGATGTGGGAATAACCCAACAATCTCTTCTCACATATCGAGTCCCGAAGTTAAACATACAACAACCTGAACACATCTCTGCAGGCAGTGGATTTTCGAGGTTGATCCACATGTCAAATCCAATCGTCATTCGCACGCTTCACAGCGGAGAGTTAACCTAGCTTCTGATACAAGTTAAATAACCGTTTTTACTTAAAACTCGAACTAATAGTAAAAAGATATTTAATTGATATATCTTTCAAAAAAAATTTAAGAAAACTTTGCATTAAATAAGAGAAATAAAAACTTCTAAATATTACAAGAACTATACATATATTAAATATAGTTAAAATATTATGAAGTATAAAAAGTTATAAGTTTCGAAATACAATAAAAAAATGTTTTAGAATGTGCTTGATAGAAATTAAGAGAAGTTGTATAATATAAGAAGTAAAAGCAAAGACATCGACAACCCATCAAAATCCGATAAGAAAAACTTGAAATCTAACAAAGAAAAGATGAATGATGATCTATATATGACCTTTTAAAAATACACTATAAGCGCACGTATTTCGTCATCTTAAGACGCTATAAAAGCGAGTCTTATGTATATCGCCTTGCCTTGGGTTATCAGAGGCATTAGATGTGAGCTTTGCGTTGTTTTGGGCTATAGTGTGGCGAGGCGCGCACTTTTGATAATTACTGGTGCAACAATAGCATTATCACATGATATACAAGAATATATAAATCAGAATATAATCTGGATTTTTCCTTGTCAAAGCTTTGGCATAGCTAGCAGGCTGATCCAGTGTCTCTAAAATAGAAAACCCCTGTGGAACATACAGACCAATATCCAATAGAGAGGTCCAGTGTCAGCCTGTTAGCTTCATAGATGGTCAGAGAAAATACCTGGAATATTCAGCAGTAAAATCAGCACAACATATAATCACATTCCTATAAGATACAATCACCAACAAAAGAAAGGGGGTTAGGAGGAGAGAGGCATTTGGAATTATAGCAAAGTATGGCAACCTGCATGATCATATTGACATTGATGAGAAGATATTACCATATTTCTGTTCATAAAAGTCCAACAAAGCCGAATTCCATTTAAGCAATCACTACATCTAGCATGAAAAACTTGGCATAGATTTTTAAACCTCACAGTTGACATGAAATATGCATGGCCAATTTGTAATGTGCAATTATACATATTCCTTCTAGTTTGAGGAAAGAATGCCAACAGTTGAACTCATTCCAGACAGAGACCTGTCCAGTAAAATTGTGCCCTCCATGCACACCCTGCAAGGTAAACTACCCTCAACTTTGCCTGGAAAACATGTTTTATAAACATGCAAAATATTACACATAGGACTCAACGCCTAATATAACTCTGCAAGATTATTCCCTCTTGAATGTCAATGAATGAGTAAAATATCTAATATTTCAGTTGCTTGTCTGATATTTCTATTAATCTTATCTTATTTTCTTCTTTTAATCACAAATAAACTAAAGCAATATGTAGAAACTTGTACCCTGGTCTTGTTTCTTATTTCATCTGACCTATTTTTTATTCGACTTCCTTTTCAGTTTTCATACAGAAAACAGATGATAGAGCACACACCTGTATCTGAAGTTCAAAAAGCCAAGAGAGTGTTCATACCTGATGGTGGTTCACTTGCTGTGAACCGACGGGTAATTCCTGAAACTTCCTCTTTTGTGGAGGCCTTTTCTCCTTCTCAGAAGTGGATCTAACCCTTGAGTCCTCTGATATGCTTGCTATTGGTGTCACAGAGGAAACTGTAGGGGTGATTGGAGAAGGTCGTCTAAGAGCTAGTGCAACTTGTTGTAAAGGGGTGGCTTGAGGATATATCCCACCATAACCGTTATAGCTAGTTCCCCCCGTTATTACAGGTTGGGGATAGCCACCCATGTTCGGTTGGGACGACCCACCACTTGTCAGAAGCCCAGGTTTTGATATAGTGCCTTGTGAAAGTACAGTGCTTATCCCAGCAAATATAGGTTGTGTCAAACCAGTGGCTGAACCTGTATTTAGTCCCATATCATTCCCAGAACTTGGAACTCCGGCCAACAACTGATGTGGAGGTGGAACTGCACTATAAACCTTAGACGATGAAACCCTAAAACAGTTGACATGATCAAAAGTCAAAAAAGGAATCATAAAACACGAAGAAAAGCAAAATGAGGCCATAGTGATCGGCAACTTGTAACCAAGGAACATATTTAATTTCCAAGGCGTGTATCTCTTGAAATTTCAAGTACGAAAAATGGATAAATATAGAGAACACTTGGTAAACAAATACTATAATTGTAAATGCCTACATATATCGTATTAATTTAACGCTTACACGTAAATACTCAAATGTCATTCTCACAAAAAGTACATGAGAAGTTAAGAACTTAGTGAATTATGATAATTTTAATACTTTTAAGAATACTACTCGTGTAAATTAAAGTTCACACTGCTACAAGAATAAAAATAATCAACATGAAAAGTGGATATGTTACATAATTTCTTTTTTGTCTTTTTTGATTCTCCGTTCCGAGAAACTTCAAGAATTTCTTGTGCACTTTAGAGAATCTTAAACAAAATCTTTGAAATCGTTCGAAATCTCATGAGATCAAAATTCTCTAGTGATTCCATCTCAGTGCTCAAGAAATTTAGATTTTTTTTAGAAATCTTACAAGAAGAGGAGATCTTGATCATTGCTTGTAACAATACAAAAAATCAAGCAAGAGTCAGAGCCACCAAAGAGAAAATCTTAACCCTAAAATAAACGCAAAGATACATGAACTAAAATAAATGAAGAGATACATGAGCTGTCAATATAACAGTTAAATCCGAACATTCATAGTAGTAAATTATAATATGAATGGCATGATACAAACAAAAAATATAATAGCTACCAGGTAAAAATATTAACAGTTCACAACATATCATGAACTAGTTTGCCAAAAGACCACAAAAAATAAAATATGCAGTCTCAATTCGATACATCAGTAAGAGACAAAATCCCCATAGAAGAAAAAAATGAGAAAAATGCATAAATTTATAAATAGTAAAAAAAGAAAAAAATAGGTAAATAGAAGATTCAAGAGGCCCCTAACGATCAACATAAAGAGATTGCATTTGTGTATAAAAGAACCTTGAGGGGGTAAAATTATGCTTGGGTGCAACTACTTGGACTGGAAACCACATGGGGTTTTGACAAAATTTTCTAAAAATATTTACCTACTATAACTACTGTAGTCCTAGAACATATTTTACGTCCATAATTCAAACTCACTTACCTCGAGACCCCACACTCATTGCTAATTGTGTCCAAAAGATTTTCAGCCAAACGTTTTGCATCTTCAAGACCCTTTGGATCATCACTAGACAAGAATAGATGCAGTGGTTGGGATCCTTCTGCGAGCATAATGGAAGATAATGATCAACAATAACTACAACGACAAGAATATTAGAGCTATAATTTAATAATAGCTTTTAAATCTTTGGACTGTTCTATATGAGATTGTCTTCTAATTTGCTTGTGCATGTATTTTCATTCATTAACCATTGAATCAACAGTCATGTTTTGAAGGAAGCATAGAACATGTACCTTCCCCATATAGGCTCTCAAAGTTTCCAGAACCACGTCCTCTTAGCACAAGGATTGCTCCTGTTTCATTCATAATGTGATTTATATACTGGTCCTGCAGGCAGAAAGCCAAACAACCACCAAAACAAAAAACAATCTCCCCCAATTTTTGGAGATGTGAGAGAAAGCTTCAAACATTAGAACCTCTCATTTTCAACAAGGTAAATATGAAATATACTATAAATATATCAACCTTCAACCACACAAGCAGAAGCAATACATACTTTATAGACATTAAAGATGAAACAGTACAAGAAACCAAATTTATCTGCTCAGATTAAGTTAAACGGTCTATTATATTAACCATATGGTACAATTAAGTAGTAACTCAAATTACAAAATTTAATGTACGGATGGAGATACACACACGTACTAAGAAACTAGGAATTAAGACCACTCTATCAAAACCTCAAATACAATTATTGATCATAGGTAAGAAACAGAAACACTCACATTTGGTCCACGAACACGAGCAGCAATGTTCAATGATGGGTCTGGGTCAAAGCCTAAAAACACGCATGTGCTAAGTGCATGGTTGACCTGAACCATTAGACATGGATGTCAAATTCGTCTCTGCATATTGTCCTTAAACTGTCAATGTCGTGCATGCATACCTTCATCCCATTGCTCAAAGTTGATGATGGGTGTAAATTCTGACTCTGTCTCAACATGTCTTCAACCATTGCAGCAGCGCGATCAACTGCTATAATCCGTTCTGCTGTGTCTCTTAACTGCAGAGTCAAACTCATATATTCTGTATCGCCTTAATATAATTTGAAAATCAAAATCATTACATACTGCAATACTTTTAGTGTGCTAAACAGAAGAAATAGCAGCAAAACAAGACACATCAGATGTATGCAAATAAGGCTTCAATAGATCATCAGCAGTAGTTCATCTTTCGACAAAATCTAGCACTATTTGAGTAAGGAGGAAAGACAAGGGCAGTCCCCAAAAATGATTCTGACCGTATATATGAAGCAAAAGAAAAATAATACCAAGGAGAAGCAAAGATTTGAAAAGATGTTCCTTTTCTTGAATAATTATAAACGTGTTAGAAGTAAAGATTGAAAGAACAACTTCGAAAACAGCTTTCTGATGTTAAGAGATTGCAAGAAATATGGATAGACAATTAAAGAAAATGTAAACTAAAAGTTTAATTGTTGTACCCATCTATACTTCCCACAGTCAATAATTTAAACTTACATGAGCTCCTGCAGAGATGTGAAGATACAACGGCTTTTCACCATCAGGCGGTGAATTTGGTGGACGGTACTTTCCCCTGGAGGAGGGAGTTAGCATGTACACATGACATGAGATAAAAAAGGATAGGCATGTAAAATACTTCAAAATCCTACAAACCTAGTAATCACCACAGCACCAGCACACTTTTGAATCTGCAATATTAGTGAAATAATCTATCATGATCTCCATAGGGTGAAATCAATGATACACTAACATTCAAATATCTAAAAGTCATCACTTTATCATTTCAATAACATAAAAAAGGTTAACTCCACCTCTTCCTGCGTCTGGCGTTTTGTGAGTTTATATCGAATAGAAGGCTCCGCATCATTGATAACTATCTCACGAGCTATTATTAGATCATCTTGGATTTTCGGCTAACAGGTTCAAAACAGTGAAACAATTAATCTTGCATGAGAAACATTTATAAATAAAGACATATATAGATAGTAAAGAAAGAAAAACAGTTTAACATCTACAAGTATGTCAACAATCAATTATATGGAAAGAAGATCTCCAGAACATTTGAGAAACAACCAAGTATGAATATATCCAGCTACAACTTTATATGTCACCTCTACATCAAAACATATAATGCATTAACAATATTCAGCAACTTAAGGAACACAATGAAGTTCTAACAAGACTTGACTCTTGGACATCACCTCTTTCTATCAGGTAACAACATTTCCATTGTTTGGTCACTGGGTGTCGGGAAACAGGTTTGTGCAAAGAGATATGAAAACTTCCATGTTACAACATAATTTAAAAGCAAACACAAAATGAATTCAAAGTTAAACGTAAATACAATGCCCGGGTAGACATAGCAGCATAAGTGCTGTATTTTATAATTTCAAAACTATTGTAGGAAAATAAGCGCTCTTCAATTTGAGAACAACTGTGCATTTGATATAAGTTAATAGGTTTATTAAATACAAAGTTACTAGTCTACACTTTGTCACCAACCCATATGAAAGATTTATTTAGGATAAGTTAGTTTTATTTTGAAATGGAGAGTATCGATTGATAACAGAAATATCAAAGAGATTAGGATAAAAAGAAAAGGGTCTGGTATAAACTAGTAAATGAACTTACTATTCTTCCTTAATAATTTCAAAATAACAATTTTGAAAAAGTATTAATCTATAACAAAAATATCAAAGATTAAGGGAAAAAAAAAGTTTTCATAAATTTCAAATCTTCTACATCAGTTTACTATTATGATCAACAAATTTATAAGACCATTCAGTCAGTATGTTGTAGTACCTAATATGTACACTAGTGTGTGCAATGTACAACAAAATATAGGATGCTCAAATCTCTAGAATGAACGACCCTCAATATATAATTCATATATCTCATTTGCTACTGTTCTTCTATCGTATTTTATTTTTATATTATTATATTTACATTTATAATATATTTATTATTTATGTTTTATATTTACATTTATAGATATGCTTATATTATATATATTCTATTTATGCATAATAATAATAATATTTTGTAATCTACTTTCCTATTATTGTTAATTATTTTATATTTCTACGTATCTCTTATTATAAAATATTGTATTTCTATTTGTATATCTCTTTATAAATCCTATAAAGTTGTTTTTTTTCAAATTTGTCTCATAACAAGACGGTAGTACTGCAACTTTTTTTTACATAATATGAATAAAAAAATATTTGTTTGTTGTTATGGGAAAGTGAGACAATTGAAAGGCTTAAAAATGTAAAGTATGTAAAAGGCAAGTGGATGTCTAAAGGTGCAATAAACACACATAATTTGAGGAGTTATTGAATATGATGTAATGATTAACACGACTAGATAAAATTGATGTCGAAATAAAATTGATTTGTCAATTTTTAAAAATCCTTAAAATTACTCAATAAGATTACTCAATAAGAATAAGTTTAATTTATTTTGGAGGTATGTCGTATGTGGCTCGGGATCGATGAATTTAAATTAGTAATTGTTAAATTTGTAAATCAGTAACTGTCAAATTTATATTGGTGGACACTATCACAAAAATATTGCTTTGTAAAGGGCAGGACTATGAATGTATAGCAGTATCACATGAAATCATCAATGAAATAAACTGAAAAAGAAGCTAAAAAGAGTCGAGATACTACATCTAAAGTAAAAAAAAATAACAATAATAAATAATATTCTATTTTATTTTCTCAAAAATCTTGCCTAGGCTCCGGTAATATCAAATGTTGATAGAGTGTACAACTTTATGAAAGGGATTAGTGGTCTCTCCGGCTTATGACATTCTATCGTTTGGTTAGCAAATTATTTATGGTTGTTTATAGCACAAATATTAGTGAATGATGCAAATAATTATTTATGGTTGCTATGTGTTTACTACACGACTGTGTAATCTTTCAGCACGATGAGTTTTTAGTTTTATAGCACAATTCCCTAACACTTTCTTATTTCTTTTCGACGTGGGACAATTTGAAATTGGGAATATGAATGAAAAGTTTGGAAAACTTGAATAGTTACTAACAAAGGGAAAACTGAGAATTTTACGGTTAAATATTTACCTATTATATAGATAGTTAAGCAAGAAGAACAAGACATGCTATGAATTAGTGTAAGTAAATGCGATGAGCTTAGCTCATTGATAAATACCATTTCTTAAGATCAATAGATCTTGACTACCCTAAGCAAAAAATAGTCTATAAAGGTAGTAATATGCAAATTAGGGTTTTGAAGATCCAAGCTAGGGTTTTAGTAAACAATCTTGTATTGGCATAAACATAAGCAACCAATTTGTCACAAAAACAGTAAAATTACCATGATCAAGCTTTATTGTATAGGAAAGCTAGAGCTCTCATCTTTTGGTGTCAAAACATTTCTCTTCTTTTTCTTCTTTCTATAAGGAACACCCCGGGCCTTAGCCTGACACTCCTTCACTTCCTTCAAATATACTCGAATCGAGCCATTAGCAAACGGATTCCTCTCCGGCATCCCTCTATTCTCCTCATAAGCAGCCCTAAGCCTACCAATCAATGCATCTAAACTTCCCCAAGCCTGTCTCAAGGGGCAAGCGCATGGAGCAGGCGGCACAGGCTGCCCAAAGAACACACATCCTTGTAAGTGTACTTTTGTCTTCCCAAACTGATCCAAATACCGAAGAAACTCAATCACATGGCTTGAATTGCACTGTGACAACATTATTGGAGGTCTCTGATTCCTCAGAAACTGTCCAAAAGTGTTCCAGTCCCTCCTCTTCTGCGACTCGTAGCGGCTAAGAGGAGGTGGTTGCTGATGCTCAACAACACCCTCAGATGAAGATCCTTGTGCTATTTCTTTGCCTTTGTTCATCAGAGTTACTGATGATTATGATCAAAAGAAATTTTTTTTTTATTTTGGGTTTGAGAAGGAAGAGATGAGAATGAGAATGGAGAGAAAGATGAAAATCACATAATGGAGACATGTAATGGGTCCTATGAAAGTGCTTTTTAGCTTTCTTTTTCTTGCTCAAAATCAAATTATTTTCTTCCTTTAATGTTTATTATTGGCATTATAATTATTATTATTATTATTATTATTATTATTATTATTATTATTATTATTATTATTCCATAT
>JAYMTC010000407.1:0-12156 GCA_036897605.1 Melianthus villosus
TTCAAATAAGTAATGAATTCATTCAAGCAGCAAGAAGAGTCGCACAGCACTCCATGAGCTTCATATTACGATCCATTGATTAGCACAATCGACCATTACGCCATTTTTTTTTTCTTTCTAATGGAAGACCTAAAGCTCCTCAAAATCTCAGACCTGATTCAGCGAGCTCGTCCTTTTACCGGCACGGCCTCTCTCCCCTCCACTTCCACACAGAAATCCTCCGATTCAACCCAAAAATGTCGAAACCACTCGTTCCCAATCCCTAACCCGAAAGTCCTTACTCCTCTGGACCACCCCGCGATGCTAATCGGAACCCTAACCCTACCCACTCACAACCCCAAGGACAACGACAATTGCCTTCAGTTCTCCGATGGATCATCCACGATTTGCTGTGATGTTCTTCACCTCGATGCTCGGATTATCGGACGAAAGATTCGTATTATTGCTTGGAATTATATTCCTCTGAAACGTGGTGGCGGATTTTTGGAGATTATCAATTGGAACGTTGATGATTCTAGCAGTGAAGGGCTCCGGCAGTGTTCAAATGCTGAGGGTGGCATTCCGTTGATTCCTCCCTGCTCTTCAGTTGCCCGGGCAGATAGTTCTAAGGCTCAGTACCATGTTCGTGGTTTAATAGCATTTGTTAGTCCCGTTTTGGTTGTTCCAACTTTAACTTCTGAAAATGACACTGCTCCAACAAATTGTGGTGGATTTCTTGTACATATTATTACTTGTGAGTGTAAATTGTGTAATTCCAAAGAGTCGATTACAGTTTCAAATTGTGATTCACATTCTTTTACTAAAGCTGTTTTTGTATATTTTTATGGTTCTACATCATCCTGGCATCCGGTAATTATAAAGCTTATTTGGAATGTTGTGACATTATGTGGTTTGAAGAAGAAGAAAGTTTTCACGAGGAAGGATGATTTTGAATTGATGCATGTAACTACAGAGAAAACACTCTTAATTCCATCTAGGATTCCCAAGAAACGGAAGTTATCTAATACTATGGTTAAGGAGAGAAGTGAATTTGGCACATATACTGGCATTGTTAAGGGTGTGTATATGCATGGTATGGTGGTGGAGCTGGATGAAGAAGTTTGGCTTTTACTCACTGATCTACTGCTTCTTCCGCCACATAGTCTTAGGGTTGGTTCCCTTGTAAGTAATCTTGCTATTTTAACCTTAAACTATTGATAAATCCATGCTTGCAGTTTCATTGTTATGTTAATAAGGTGAAATGTCTTTCTATGAGAGCAGAATACTTGGCACTAACTTTTCTATTTCTTTGCTTCTTGGCAGATTTCGGTAATTAATGTTCACTTTGTGAACCCAAAGTTCTCTTGGAAAAAAATGCTTATTCTTGGGGCTTGCTTCAAGACTAGTATTGTCATAGAATCCTTTTCTCCATTGAAGACCGGGTATGTTGCTCTTGTATACTGTTATCTTATTGTGTTCTTTCTGTATCTTAAACATAACCGTGTCACTATAAATGTCCCTCACAGTAAACACGGCCCTCAATTATATTTATACCAATCACCATGGTTCGAGATAAATTTGTATTGTAAATGCCACATCAAAATAAAACGTGTGCCCTGTAATATTGAATGGTGAATATTTACTTGTGGTATTGAATGGTGAATCTTTACTTGTGGTATTGACATTATAAGAAGTCATGACTCATGACGTCTTTTATAGCTGATATGAAAACATGTCACAATTCCGTTTCTTTGGGTGTTTAAGCATAATATATAATGCATTGCATGATGCAGTTGTCTTGTAGCTTCATCGACGCAGAGTCCTTTGGGGAAGTTCATTGAGTCATTGACATTCTCTTCCAGATTCTGGTACGGATAAAAATTTGTGCTCAAGGATAAGTGTATTATTTGAATTTTATAGGGTTCATGGAGTGTTTTAATACATCTTAATCTGATCCATTCCTTCTGGATTCTTGGGCTTGAGGGTACTACTTGTTGTTTCAAGTTTCTGGAAAAAGTTCACTGGTATCTTATCTGAGAAGGAGATTTTGGGTTCAAAGCGTGTAAGTTACTTGCTTTAGAGCTTTCCACTTTGATGCTTTTCTTTTGTTTTAACCTCAGTCATTTTCATATATTGTTCTTTTATGCTTACTTGAATTATTGCAAGGTGATACCAGAAGGAGGGATTGGCCCAGCGGTATGCTACTTCACAATTACCTTCATCAGTGTTTCGATATAGGGTAAAATGGTGATTTGCAGTTTGGTAATTTTAATAGCTGTCTCGCTGCACATTATAGTATCTTCTTTTACAAAATGTGCATTTTTGCAGGATGAATTATTTAGGGAGTTGTGTAAGCATGATTCTTGTGGAACTGTAGATGAGTCTTATCATTGTAATCTGAAATTGGTAATCACACATCTTTGGATTCTTGTGTAACTTTTTATCACTATATTTCTGAATGGCTTATCCAATATACTAGGCATATGTTGTGAGAACTTCTACAAGTTCTTAAATATTTTTTTTTTTGGTATTTGTGGCATAATCTCAGGTGGCACCCATCTCCAATTTTGTCTGTCGTTGTGAGGCTATATGGAGAAGAGATTTTTTAAAATTTGAAACACAGAGTCGGATATTGCACAATTACAATGAAAGTAGTTATGGCTGCTATGAAAGAAAATCTCATAGCCAGTTGGTTCGGAGGATTCTTCAGGGTGAAAAAATTGGTGTTTCCCTTCTTGGAAATCTCAAGGTAAGTATGCATCAGTATTTGTTCTATTGTGTTGTAAGATGAACATATGCAATTCTATATATTTTGTTTACTCTAGATTCTTTTATTAATAATCAGCAAAAGCTGAAAGGGGATCTGGGTGGTGTTATAATATATCGTTAGAGAATATATAGTTTTCATAGTACTTACCTCGTTATCTTGTTTCTTATATACAAGTCACCTTACCTAATGAGATTCGACATTATATTCTTCTTTCTTTCTACATGGTATCAGGAGCGTAAAGTCGTACAAAACGATCATTTGCTGATTGGTATTTAAGAAAAAAACTAATTTCTCTTATTTCTCCATCGCTTTGTAACCCAATATATGATCTGATTGGTTGATCACTTTCAAAGGGTTGAAGCGAGGTTTTTGAAGGGTGCGGCGTGTTGACGGAGACAATAGTGGTGGAGCAGCGCCACCAGCAAGGTTGGACAGCAAGAGTTTTTACGTTAAGGCCTTAGATTTGGGTCCTTCTCGCCGTCATTGACGGACACATGCCCCCCTGAGGGAGATTGTAGGGTTCAGGACCCTACCGACGGTCATCTTTGAGCCGCTAGACGATAATCCACGCGCCCTCATGCACCGCCATCGAAATTCCACGCGTTGGTCACTTGCGACGGTGTCGGCAACATTCCACTAGATTGTAGGGTCTGTAGTTTGTTTTTTGATTTGCCAACCAGAGCTTGCTGTTTTGGAGATTTCTTTGGTGTTTTACCAAGTTTAGACTGATTTTTGGCTGCCTTTTTGCTTTAGATATGTTTAGTTGGGTTTCCAGCTTTGGTTTTGGTTTTGGGTTCAGATCTGTTTCTTTGGTGGTTGCAATGACTCTTGATAAAATTAAGGTTGAGTCAAATCTGAGATTATCTCTGGGACTCGGTTGATCGATTTGAAGTTGAATGACATTAACTATTTGTAATGGAAACAATAAGTTTGACTTGCTTTGTTTGGTATGGATAATGATGATCATTTGATTTGTTTTCCACTAGCAGGGGAGAAAGCGAGAGTGTGTAAGAGAGATGATGCTAGGGTGGTCGGGCGTACACTAACTTCGATGGAGAGTCGCATCTCTTACTTGTTAACTCATGTGGACAAGATTAAGGAGCTATGAGAATATTTGGCCGCTTTTTATTTTGGTAAAAACAATTTAACCCATATTTATGAACTTTCTCAAGCTCTTTAATGCATTTATTGGGAGATAAAAATCACACTACATTATGCAAACTCTAGAGGAATGTATGAGGAGTCGATCACATATACTGACCAGTTATGAGACACTCATATTGTCTAATACATTTGTTAAGGTTTGTCGAGTTGCTTGTGGTAACTTGTCTGAGGTAATTATTAGTCACTGTTTTGCTCCAATTAGTCGTGGTCAATGGGGCAATAGAGGTGGTCGTGAAAGGGGTCGAAGAGGTCGTATGAGTGGTCTTGACCCGACGTGTTTTACGTGTGGGGATTATGGACACGTTTAACGCGTTTGTCCTCATGCAAATCTAATCAACAACGATTCACCAATGTACCGCAAATTGATCATGGTCCTTCTAGTACTAGCCACAATGTGATTATGACTAATGAAGAGTTCGCTAAGTGCCCAAAATATCAGGTTGCTCAGTTCTTTTTGTCTTCTTCCGCCAATGTAATACAGACAGGTAATCCTATTGCTTATCTATTTGCTCATGCGCCAGTGACTTATCGATTCAGCTGCCACCGATCACATAATAGGTAATTGGGATACTCTTGTTGAATATAAACCCTCCTCAAACTTGTCATCTGTTTCATTAACTGATGACTTTCTTACTGAGATTTTAGGCACTGGGAAAACGCCACCGAATTCTTCTATATCTTTGTCATCTGTTTTTTACCTACTTTAATTAGCTTTTAATTTGATATCGGTTGGTCGCATTATTCGCGAACTTAACTGTGATATCTTTTCATGCAAAATATGAAGATGCAGAGGATCATCGGTAGATGTCATCTCTCATATGGGTTGTATGTGCTTATCGAGGTCTCTCAAACAGTACATCGTGTAGTTGCATGTTCAAGTTCTATTTCTCTGTTCTCGATTTATTATCGTCTTGGTCATCCATCTTTAGGAAATTTGAAGAAAATGTGTCCGGAGTTAGTGTCATTGTCTAGCCTCGAGTGTGAAGCTTGTTAGTTTGCTAAACACCATCGTATTTCTTATAGCTCTAGAGTCCATAAACGAGCATTTGCTCTATTTGAAATTGTTCACTTTGATGTTTGGGGGCCTAATCCGGTATCCTCTGTCATAGGTTTTCGATATTTTTTTACATTTATTGATGATTTTTCTCGTGTAACTTGGGCTTGGGTTTACTTATTGAAGAATCGTTCTGAATTTCGTACAATATTTTCTAGCTTTCTTAGTGAAATCCACACTCAATTTGGTGTTTCGATTAGTATTCTTCGCATTGATAATGCAAAAGAATATATTTCTTATTCGTTTTCTGCCCTTATGATCTCTCGTGGTATGATCCCTCAGTCCTCTTGTGTTGATACACCTCAGCATAATGGGGTTGCTGAGTGTAAGAATCGTCACTTACTGGGAATGGCCGTGTTATTTTATTTTAAGTTAGTGTTCCCAAGTATTTATGGGCTGATGTTGTTCTAGTCATATGTCACCTCATCAATCGTTCCCTCCTCGGTCATTCCAGGAAAAATCCCTCATACTGTCATATTTCCTAATCAGTCTCTTTTCTCTCCTTTCGCTAGGGCTTTTGGGTTTGTTTCTTATGTTCGGGATCATCGTCCTTAGGTTTCTAAGCTGGATCCTAAGGTGCTTAAGTGTGTCTTTGTTGGATATTCTCGTAATCAGAAAGGTTTCCAGTATTATTCTGACAAGTTACGCATATAGTTTGTGTCCTTAAGTGTTAGTTTCTTCGAGTATACTTCATTTCATCTTATTTCTTTTGAAGACTCTGTCGATGACGAGTTTTTTAACTATCATTTGTATAATTAGTCTGACTTGTCATATACTGCTCTTTCTGATATTGTAGCGGATCCCTGTCATTGCATTGAATCATCCTCTTACTACATATGTTTTTCACACGTGCGCTTCGATGAGTGTGTGTCTCATCTGACGACTCGCCATCTACTGTTGTTTCCCATCTGCAGATCCTGCTTCATCTTAGCCATCTCCCCAACTCCTTCCATCGACGACCTTGATCTTTCTACTGTTGCTCGTAAGATGTGCGTAGTTGTACTGCTTATCCTCCTATACCTGCATATATTTCCTACTCTAGTTTGTCATATTAAAAAGTTTTTGTTGTTGAGTTTGACTTTCATCTTGTTCCGTAAACTGTTTTTAAAGCACTATCTCATCCTGGTTGGCGCAGTGCTATGATACATGAGATGGAGGCATTACAGAGTAATGAAACTTGGGATATGGTTTCTCTTCAAAAGGTAAAAGTGCTATTGGATGCAAATGAGTGTACACAATGAAGATCAATCCTTATGGTTCTTTGGCTCGCTTGAAAGCGAGGTTGGTCGCAAAAATTTATGCATAAGTATATGGTGTCGACTATTCTGATACATTTTCCCGGTTGCTAAGATGGTTTATGTTCGACTTTTGATATCTCTTCATGCTTCTCATACTTGGCCTCTTTACCAACTAGATGTCAAAAATATTTTCTTTCACAATGACTTATAATAGGAAGTTTATATAGAGCAACCTCCGGGATTTGTTGCTCAGGGAGGGCATGGCAAAGTCGTCTACAAGTTTTTGTATGGATTTAAGCAATCTCATACAATATGGTATCAGAGTACGAGGTCAATGATTTGAAAACATCTGCCGCTACGTTTATCCCATAATCTCTCATGCAATAATTTAAGACACTCGCCAAATAGTACATGTTATCAACTTAAAGTAAGTTAGTTACTTATGCATCACTCTTCATGCCAAAAAAATAAAATACCGACTTTTGCACGAGGAGTATTAAATATATATCCCTTAAATATTTATTAACTAACAGCTCGAGCTTTTAGTAGAAACAGAATCTAACCATTATCAAATTCAAAAATCAATTGATGTGTAAGTTAACCTCGTAGAGACCTTTCACCCTTGATAAGGATTAGAACCCTAAGCTATGCTTAGGTGTATACGACTTGAGGTTCGCAACTACTTCACTAATGGTCATTCAGGAGTTTTTACATTCCAAGGTGGTCTTTGCAGATTCATGTGGAATTGCACACGGCTTAGAAGACTCGGCTCAGAATGTAAGTTCGTGATGGTTTCAGTTACTAGACTCTTGTCATTTAAGGTGCATACTTTCGCTGTTTTTCGTAATAGTACGATGCAACAGTTGTATATTTCCCACAGGGTTTAGGTATCATTATTACACTAGTGGTTACTACAATATCTTAGGTGCTCATCACTATAGGATTAGATTAAAGATTTTGGCAGTCTCTTCTCATCTCATTACATACACAGAGAAAGTTTGATAAATTCCTACCATTGTATCTATCAAGCTACTCAAATTAGTTTAATTATCTTAGTATCATCAAATGGAGGCTCATTAACAGGTAAATTTCAAAACAAAAGAAAAATGATGAAAATGAGCCAAATGTTTTTTATGCTTCATAGAAGTAGTTAAGAGAAAAATATATAAGGGAAAAATGAAGAATTTGCATGCAGTGTAGATCGATGATGCAAAACCAATTTCAGTAGATTGATGATCTGTTTCCTAAAATTGATTTTAGGGGTTTGGTTCTTGGGAGGGGCATGCCAATTTCTGTGGCAGAATTGTCACCTAATGTGGTGGTGATGAAATCACCATGATATAAATTTGTTCAAGGGACAAGGGGTGGAATAAAAAGGATTTTTGCATTTGATACGATGTTAACAAAAATATTAATAAGGATAATGGTAGATAACATGAACAGTAGTAGTTCCGTACATTAATACTGTTAAATAACCGTCTCTACTAAAAGCTCGAAGTTTTGGTAGAGACGTTATTTTGAGGTACCTTGAAGTCAAGGGTTCGAACCTCTGGTGCTCTAATTTCTCCCAATTTTTTTATGCATTTGTGAATGACTATTAACAAGTCATATATAACTGTTACCTGTCTCGAAGTAAGGCAGTTAATTATGTGTCACGCTTTTGCATGAGGGGAGTGTTGAAATATATGTATAAACTAGATATTTTAGTAAAGACGGTTATTTAACATATACGAACCATTACAGTATGATCTAGTATAAAAGATTGAAAAATCATCACAAACCTCCCTTCTTTTCTTTTCTATTTCAATTTCTGGATGAAGAGGAAGAAGCAGATAGAGCAAAGGCCTCCGCCCACTCTAGTATTGTGGGACTAGAAACTCGAACAGAGAGTCACTTCAAAATTTAAGGTCATATTAATTTATAGATAATATAATATGCTATACCAAGTTTGTCTGATATTTTTATCATTTTAATCGATATGTCACGGAAAAGAAAAGTTTGATACAAATCCATATGCAGTCCACGTAAGATTAATTCCTAATTTCTACCCAAACCCTTACTAAAATATAAAAATGGTTTGGTAGAAATATGTCACGACTTCTTAAGGTTCATGGTACTGCACAACTGTTCTTTTCTTATTAGACAAAAATTTCAAATAGACTATGTTTTTGTACAATGAATTAAATGGAACTTAAGCAGTTCACATCACAACTAATAATCATAGAAAACTTGATCAAGGTTAGAATCATCAATTCGGGTGTTTTATACAATTATATAGTTATAAATTGCACACTGAATAAACAATGCACCTGAATTTTCCGTGAATTTATGAATAGGATATAAGTACACCTTATTGTATGGTTAAGATAATGAACACACCTGCAAATGCCCTAAAGCATTCTGCGCACGAGGCTCTGCCATAGAAGCCTCAAAATCAATGTAAAATAGGTAGTCAAAGTACCTGCAACCATAATCTGTCGATTGAGTTCATTCTTGTTTACTCGATATAAGGGTTCAGGGTAGTATGTATGAAAGACTGCCAATGAAAATATTGTCTTCCCTTAATACATGCTAACAAGGCCATTTGACTAACCGACAACAGCTCAAAAATCCATTACACTAAAGACAGATAAACAAAAGTAACTGAATATACTGTAGAATAGCATATGCAACACAAACAACTGATTTGGAATGTTAGTAAATGTGATATATGTTAAACAATCAATAACACGATCTTATTCTAGTTCTTGAATCATATGGAAAGAAAATAATATCCTTAAATCAACCAAAATAACAACCACGAAACATTATTTTTCTCTCTCTTTCAAATTTTCTTCCTAAATTAACCAAATGACAATCCAAAAGCTAGTTTTATTTTATTTTATCCAGTAAGTAGCTAGCTGCACAATATATTACACAAATTAAAAGGCGTGTTTTACACTAGCA
This sequence comes from Melianthus villosus, assembly GCA_036897605.1. Classification (NCBI taxonomy): domain Eukaryota; kingdom Viridiplantae; phylum Streptophyta; class Magnoliopsida; order Geraniales; family Francoaceae; genus Melianthus; species Melianthus villosus. Next base: position 9,152 of record JAYMTC010000407.1, read on the forward strand.
AAATTGTCGTGAGATGTGCAAATAACCTGTCTTCATAGAGAGGCACAATTGATGTGAGATGTAACTTGGAAAATGTGCGGGTTTTATGGTAAAATGGCATTAAAACATCCAAGCGGTCAACCGTTTGTCTTGCTTTTAATAGGTCGTGAATTCAATCCCAAGGGATATGATCGAACCCCACATGATCTCTTTAGTAGTTTAAAAAAAGTCATATTTATACATCCTAATTGCATATGCCACAATTGGAAATATCAATGCTCAACTACCGGTTGGGCTAATCATAAGTTAATAGAAAATGAGTCTAATATGTATATCATGCTCTTTAATAGATAGACTATGAAATTCCAAAGAAATAGTATAACAGTGCTGTTAATGTCACGAGTATCCTTTTTTTTCTTCTGAGGGGACATCTGACCGAATCATTAAAATTCACTCATACTACTTGTCCATAGCTACTATAAACTAATAATAAATTTAATACCTAAGGAACCTGGTCTCATTTACAATTTCCAGTTTATTCTTGTGGATAAAATTTGAATACTCACTTTGCACGCCCAGTGTTGGAGCCATCAACTACTCTTAGAGGTCGCTTCCTTTGAGGTCGACTCTCAATCTGAAATTACATATGAATATATTTAACTTGCATGTATTGAGATTAACTTTTGATGGAATATTTTTCAAATACCTTTGTCAAATTTATTTCCCTCATTGCAAACACAGCCAAGGCTTTAAATAATACTCCAGGGCCTTCATGCAAAGTAAATACAATACTCGTCTGGAATGAAAGAATATTGTTTAATTTGGTCCATAAAGAAAATATGCAGTTAACAAAAAACTGTATTGGTATATGCAAATAATATAATGAATTTTGTACGGTCCTACCTTAAAAGGCTTATTAGTTCCTGGAATTACTGGATCCCTCGCAAGAACCAAAAAACGAGTAACATTACTAGAGTCGTCCTGTTTAGAGCAAGGTGTTAATAAACTTGCTAGCATATTATGAAGAACTGTCTAAGGTTAATCACTAATATTAAGATAACGTATTCTCCCCAACCATAGTTTCAGAAATAGAAAATTTTCCGGTGAGACAAATAGCTTTTATAACTCAATTACATACCCATTTATCTCAATAAAAAATTTACTTATAATAATATTTAAGATTCATCTTTCTAATTTTTCTTTGAACACATTTTGTTTATTTTTCTTTAAATTTTACTTTTATTTTTAGTTTTTGATCTAGAGGATTTACAATCAATTTATTTTTAGTTTCGATCATAACTTAATGTTACAATAAAAAAATTTAACAATTCAAAGTGCAAACAATAACATATTTTTTTTTAGATTTTAATTTTATATTTTACTTTCAATTTATTCATTTAGAAGACTTGCAATCGATTTAGTTTTAGTTTGAATATATCATTACAAGAAGTCTTTTAACAACTTAAAGTGTGAACGATAAATACTTTTTAATTAGATTTCAATAATTCTTTTATTTTTATTTTACTTTTACATTAAATTTGTTGATCTAGGGGCCTATAATCAATCACAACTCAATGTTATAAAAACGTAAAAGTATTTTAAATTAAGTCTATTGAATATTTAAAAGTAATTGTAAAAATATGTACAATTATAGATATAAATGTAAATTTTATATAATTATGTGTGTAAAAATAAATGTGTTCAAATATAAAATTATAGTAAAATTGTTTTAAAATATTTAACAAGAATATATATATTAAATATGATGATTAAAAATGTAATCAAATGAGAAATACGCAGTAGAATAAACTTAATATAGAAAAAACTTATTGATAACAAATAGGTAGTAGAATAACCACAATATCATTATTTTTTCCTTAATGTTTCATATATGTCATGTCTAGAAAGAATAATGAGATGTTTTATAAATTTACGTATTATCTTCATTATATTATTAAATTAATTAGAGTGTGAAGCATTTCGATAATTGACAAAAAGGGATGGTTAAGTGGTAAGCACCTTCACTTATGACCAGTAGGTCATGAGTTCGTGTCACCCCAAAGGATAGTGAAATATGTTGATCCCATGAAAATAAAAAAATAAAAAAGCATTTCGATGATATTTTTAGCTTTTTGTCATCATTATATACAATTTTAGTATGAATTAATAAAAAAAATTACAAAATGGTTTCAGTAAGTTATTGTATTCGTAGTGATTCATTATGTTATCGCATTTGTTCGTCGATGAAAATAAATAAATTAAGCGTGTATCTAGCGGGTAAGGTACTAGTATGAACTAATCCCAAAGTCCTTATGAGAATATATATAAAGAAATAGTTCAAAGGGAATCAATCAATGTGAGACTCGCACTCAATAATCAAAATTTCCTATTTCGGGAGATCTCTTGAAAAATGTATATTTCTTGAACACTCGAGACAAAATCAAAAAAAATATTTGATCTCGTAAAATTTCAACAATGTCACGAATTTCGTTCAAATTTTTAAAATTCCCATCAAAATTTCTTGAAAGCCAAAAAATCTATGTTCTACATATTCATCCACTTTATTTTGATTACTTTTAATTCTTATAGTAATGTGAACTTTAGTGTGTACAACTAGTATTCAATCTTAGAAATATTTACATTTGCACTGTTATTAACTTGTGCATTTTTTGGTAAGTTAAGATTCAAATTAATATGATATATGTACATAATTTTCAAATATGACATGTTTTCTTTTTCTTTATCTAAGTGCTCCACATATTCCTCATTTTTGTATCGATTTTCGGAATTTCCCGAAAATCTCTCAAATCAAAATTTCTCGATTTAAATTTTAATAGATTCGTTCTTTTTGGAATCGAAGAAGATTAGCTCTCTTCCGATTCAAGGAAAGATTGATTGGGATCGTTTTGTCGATTTCTAACAGCTCATGCAATAATATATCTTTATTGCAAAAGGAATGTGAGGTTCAAATTGTTTCTACAAGTTGAGTAGAGGCGGGCCCCGATAAAAAGGAAGAAAAAAATAAA
>JAYMTC010000408.1:0-12148 GCA_036897605.1 Melianthus villosus
ACATATAAAATTTTAATTTAGTAAATAATAAATAATAAGTGTAAATGCAAATATATTATTCGAGCTTAAAAAAAATTTAAGTAGATAATATATAAAAATTCGTACAAGTCATATTAAAAGTTTAATTTTTTTTTAAATAAATTAATTTTTTCTAAAAATATTATGTAAAAAATAGAACAAATATTTTATTCATCTATCTGAAAATGAAGGTGATGAGTTTCGAACTATCAACTTTCACCAATAACATTAACCAACTCAATTAAATTGTCAGTCTAGTAATGTCTTACTTCAGCCCCTAGTAGCTTGTCCCTGTATAAGATACAATTTGAATTTTATGAAAAATTTACATAAATTATCAAACAGATAATAATCAAGCTTAGTCAAATTTTTAACTGTATAGAAAATTTTTAATTATTAATCAGAAATATTATATCGGTAAAATAAAAATTATTAGCATAATTTTTTATATAATTTAATCTCACGTTATTCCTAAAAAAAAACTATTATTCACATTTTTTATAATAATGACTAAATTAATTTTTAGTATTAAATAAATCGAATTTTGAAAAAATAATATATTAAATTAAGAAGAGAACGTGGATAAGTAATTTAGAGTGGCTATTATTAAAAAAAATCAGCTATGTAATTTGGATTTCGCTTTTATGTAAAAAGTAATGTTTTAATAGAAAGTAATGTTGACAAAATGTAAAGTAAATATTATCTCCAAACATTTCCTATCATAATGTGCAATTTTTTTTTTTTACTTTTGAAAGATTCGATCAAAAATAAAATACATAAATTAAATTTTCAAGTAGATCGAAAACTTATTAGACGTTTAACATTTATCTTTCAAAACATTTTCTTAATAATATCAGACTGAGTAAAATCAATTTTTAATCTTAAAAAAAAGTGGTATTTTGCTAAACAGCGAGGCGGCACGATGTGGGGAAATTGATCTGAATCCAGCTTCAATTTGCTCAAATTACTTATTTTTTTCTCTCAATATGGCACCACCGACGGGATCCCTTCTCTCGAAGTTTCTTCTTGTCTTGGTACTGATGCGTTCCTTCTCCAGCTCTTCTTCTGTAATGTAAGAATCTCGTTTCAATTTCTCATCGCAACCATATCCTCTTCGTTGATTTTTGCTTAGAGATTCCCTAAAATGCTAATCCATTATGCCCACAAATAAGGATCTCCCAATTTCGAGTTTGCATTATGTTCATGGATATTTGTTTTCCCAGATTTGAGACTTGCATTAACACTGGTGCCTATGCGTATATTGGGCGAAGTTTGCAGTTTTGGTGATTGAGATTAGTTTGTTCAATGAAAAGCATTTTCATTCGTTGTTATGTGATTTGTAACTGTTAGAAATCCATTTGTATAGGAATTAGAATTCAATTGATATATAATTTAATAGTAAATTGGTTTTGTGTAATTTGCAGCTTTACTTTTGTAATTCAATTGAACCTGAACTTGTTCTTAGTCATAGTGTATGGTGGTTAAAATTGGCTGTAATGGATGATCATTGTTCCATATGGTAACTCTGCCATATGCAGTGAAAATGATTGTCCTATGACATATCCAATACTTGGTTTTTAATTTATTTCAGCAGCCGGAAGGAGTTGAGGACCACAGATGCTGACCAAACTGTTATACAATTGGATTTAGATCACTCATTCCAACCCAACAGGATTGACCCATCACGAGTACTGCAAGTCTCCTGGCGACCAAGGTCAGGTACTTCATCAATTACTTTTGTTGTTTCATCTCATTGAAAAAAATGGTGTAAGTTGATTACTCTTTCAGCAATCTGCAATTTTGATTAGATAACTTGTTACTTTGTCAGTATGCAGTGTGATATAACTTCTTTGTTTACAAAGCTGACATTTCTCTCTTTTTTCTTTTTACCTGTCTTGCATTAGGGTGTTTTTGTATAACAAATTCCTGACATATGAGGAGTGTGATCACCTTGTTTCTCTGGTAAGTATCCTGTTTGATTATTTTCAATCTCTAAAATCAGTGTCCTTGTACTCAGACTGATTTATAGAATTTTGGGTGTTCAGGCACAAGATGAAAAAGAGAGAACTTCGAATGATGTCAGGAATAGACTATTAACAAGTTCAGAAACACATTTGAACATAAAAGTGAGTTCCTGGTTATCCACCGGTATTTAACATGTCTGAATTTTCTCAAACCTTCTTGTTTCTGTATCAACAAAGATCTTCAAAATTATTGTAGGCTAAATCTTTTCACATGAAATCCACTTTATCTTATATTTTTCTCACGTCACTTGTTGTTTTAGTTGTATGAAGTTAAATGGATACTTTAAACTAGTTATAAAGTTACTGGTGCTATAAATAATATAAAAATAACTCATTTTTAATTATTCAGTTAGCCTTGTTTTTTTCATCAGGATTTGGATTGTCAAGTTACTGCCCCTGATAATGTTTTTATTTTTCCATTTTTATTTGTTTGAAATCAGTATAATGAACAGAACAGAAATTTGTTAATTCAAGTAATGCACTACTTGGTTGATTTCCATGGGAAATAGTTTATGTTCATATAACTTATGCGGGTACTAGAGTACCCTCTTCCCAAATGTACTGAATTGATTTTAGCTGTAATGTTCTCTTGTAACTGATTTTTTTTTTCATTTTTAGTTTAATTAGATAAGAGTGGTAGCTTCAGTTGCATGTCACACTGTCACTCTTCCTTGAGCAGAATCTGTACCCCTTCCCTGTTCTATTATCTTCCATTATTTCTCCTGTTTAAAGATTCAGGGTAAGTTTGTTTGGAAGGAACGGATCCTCATTCCCATTTCTTTCCACCCATTCCCATTAGTTTGTTTGCTCCTGACTCTAGAAAACATAGAAATTTATCTATTTTAACTAACTTTATTTATAAGAAAAAAAAACATTAAACACACTTGCATCTATAACATAAAATATGAGAGTATTCATGAGCTAATGTGATTCCTTGATAATTATAGGTAATGAGATTCTCATTCCTTTTGATGCCATCCAAATAAATTAATGAGAGCAACGTGACTAGCATTCGCGTTCCTTCCATTTCCTCCCAAAACGACATGCCCTCAAATCATTGAACTCCTTGGTACTTGACAATTTCCATTCCCACTTTTTGGCTTGTTATTTTCTCTCTTTACACATGGGGATGGGATCAAGTTCTACTATGGGGGAGTAATACTGAATCTACAAGGTACCAATATGGCATCATGATGTGCTTAAACCTTCAAAAATATATGCAGATCTTCTAGTTCCCTGTTAAACGTGGCTGAACTCAGATAAACCCCGAGCTTTCAAATAGAACCAACAAATTTAATAATTGGCTTAAAGAATTCCATATTGTTATGTGGCATGACTCGTAAGCCTTGCATTACCTCACTGATTATCTTTATTTTTCAAAGGACAATGTAGTGTCAAGGATTGAAGAACGAATTTCAGCTTGGACTTTCCTTCCAAAAGGTAGTTTCTTTAATTCTCGTCAGATATCGAAAAGTCGTGGATATTGTTTGTGTTATATAAGACTTCAAGTCTACTAATAAGATAAGCAATAACTTGTCAGATTTTTAGGTAGGCCAAATAGACCATTGGTATTCTTGGGCCAGTAGGGTGGGTTTTGACCAGGCAGTAGTCTGGTTGTTGGATCAGGTCGTTACTCTAGACCCCCTGTCTCATAGGTGTGGATCTTGTTTGTGATATATAAGACTAAGATCACCAAATTATCATGAATTTTAGGTAGGTCTCTGATAGGCCAAGTGGACCAATAGTGATTTCGAGACAATAGTGTTGGCCTTTGACCAGGGCTCTGTAGCCACGGTCTGATCCAACTCTGTAGTACGGTCTGCTGGGTCGGGTCGTTATATTTACCTTTTCCTTTATCCTACTTCATGCTTTGCTATGTTACTCTATGTTAGTCTTACTTGGTTGTCATTTGTTCTTTTCAGAAAATAGCAAGCCTATGCAGGTTATGCATTATGAGCTTGAGGAGGCTGCGCATCACTCAGATTACTTTGGTAACAAATCTAGTTTGAGTGAGCCATTGTTGGCAACAGTCATTCTATTTCTCTCAAATGTGACTCGAGGTGGTGATATCATATTCCCAGAGTCAGAGGTAAGGAAACTATCTTAGAAATTTTAATTTACGTATTACTGGTATGATTATTATCATTAACATAAAGAGTCTGTCGTGCTGCCAAATGCAATTTTATTATCTAGAGAGCAGCCATTTAATGCAAAATTGCAATTGTATAGCAACCCTATGCTAGTATCTCTGAGGATCCACTTGAGAGGAATTTAGACCTAGCAATTGTTTTTTCTGTTGTCAATGTATTGATATAAACACAATTTGGTAATGAGCTAATGGTCTCAGATGAGGAGCAAGGCTTGGTCTGATTGTACAAAGGGCATTGACGTTTTGAGGCCTATAAAAGGGAATGCAGTTCTTTTTTTTAGTCTCAACTTGAAAGCGTCACCAGACAAGAGCAGCTCCCACACCAGATGTCCTGTCATCGAGGGAGATATGTGGTGCGCTACCAAATACTTTCACCTAAAAGATATTAACAGGAAACAGGTTTCATCTGATGATGTCAGTGAATGCGAAGACGAAGATGAAAATTGCCCACAGTGGGCTGCTGTTGGAGAATGCGAAAGAAATTCTGTGTACATGATTGGTTCTCCAGATTACTACGGAACATGCAGGAAGAGTTGTAAGGCATGCTGAAAGTACACCATATAATTATTTCCTGTCATTCATTCTAGCCGTATTTGCCTCTCTGCTCTCAGAACGCAACCAGTCTTTGAATTTGTATTTCTTCTATTCTTAAGATAAGATGGGCAGTACATATTTTAAGGAAGAGTTTCCTTTCTTCAGTGAACAAGAAGCAGTTTTTCAACACTTATGGCAAGTCTGTATTGTTTTCTGTCACCAACTAATTTTTCGGGTTTCATCTGGAGGCTTTAATACATCTTTTTGTGTGCAATTTGGTTGCACTGCTTCCTTTGCTACGTACTCCTACATTGACATTTTCCCCAAGGATTCATATTTGCGTTGTGTGATGACATATTTTTATGAATGTGTAAACTACCTGGAAACAATGTAAAAAGTGATTTTTTTAAAGATGGAAATCTCTTAATTAGAGCTTTTTAGTCACAAGTTTTGATCTAGCTACCCTTTTCTCATAGCCATTACCGAATAATTTGAGTTTGCGTGAAGAATGGAAACGAAGGTAAACTATCATAATTTTGTACTTCTTGTTTATTTATTTATTTGGAAATCCGTAGTTTTTGTGATTTTGTGTTTAAAAAGGGAAATGGTGGACAAAATTAATATCTATTTCTGAATATATAATGGTAAAAGTATTTCATACAAAAACTAATATATTTTATTTAAAGGTGATGTAAGTATATATTTTAATTACAAAACTTTTTATTTCTTAATTAGTGAAAGAAGTGATTTAAAATTGGAAAAAACTAAAATACAAGTTGCAAGGAGGCTAGGCAATTTAATAATAGCATTTAGGAGTCAATTCGTTCGATGCATCCATTTTACGGACAAGAATTAGTGAAGAATACTACTGATTCATGTTCTTGATATATTGTACTTATATAATTCATGACTGTTGTTATTTATATATTAATTATTTTCATTCTCATTAATTCAACTGAAAATCACTTCTAATTCACTTTGCTGTAACTCAGACATCTCAACTCTTAAGTTATTTTAAGATCGAATAACACCAAATACTTTATGACGTTTTTTAGCGTGTCAACGTCTGTCACATAAACTTACTAATAAAGAATATTCATTTATTTTATTTACTTATATTTATCAATTTTAAAGATAAAATTGATGTTTATTTAGTGAAAAAGTTTAAGTTAATCAAATTTTATTATCTATCAAAAAATTTGTAAATTTGGTTCTAATAGATAAATTGCAAAATCATAAATTTATAGAAATCAATTAAAATAAAATGAAATAATGATTATAATGACAAATTGATTTTATAATCTTGTAACATTTTAGATGAAAACTTGAAGTTTAGATATTAATTTGAAAATTTTCTAAAGATACAAATTTTACATTTAAATATATTTATTATTTATTATTTGGTTTCTTACATGGGAAGCTGACGGAAGAGCGCCAGTTGAGCAAATTTGAAATTCTAAACCTAACGGCTATTTTCCCAATTTATCACCAAAACGACACCCTTTTTTTACCCGATTTTGCATTTGCTTCCTCCATCTTGTCCACTCCCCCTCAACCAAATCTCTCTTTCAAACCTCCTTGCTGTCTCCCACATAAATTTCACTTCCGAACAGGTTTCTATGGCATCATTCTCCTCCGATTGCACCACCGAGGCCCAGATCGGATCTAATAAGGTCCGGGTAATTGCAAAAGTGAGGGGCTCCATATATCAGGAGAGTAAGATTTCTACTCAGTCCTCAGAGGCTCCATGGATCTCCGTGCATAAGCCCGACGGAGAAGCGTCTGCTAGAGTCACCGTCTCGTTTGGAGACCTTTCAGCAGAGTAATACATCAGTTTCTCTTGTTTTATGAATTCTGTTGTTTATTGCTGGATTGATCAGTGTTCCTATATTAGGTCAAATTTACAAGGTCAATTAAAGCTTATGACAAAAAAAATTGCTTATATAGATTTGTAGTGTTAATTTTGCTTAGTGCTTGAAGATTAGGTAAGAGTAGCTTTAGGCTTGCATTTGATTGGAGTGAAATTTGAATAGCGAAAATCTAAATATCATACTTATATGTGCTAAACAAAGACAATTATTGTTTGTTAGTTTTAAGAGGTATTTGTTGAACTGCTACTGAAATCCTAACCACATGGAAATTGATAATTTTTAATTCAACTATGATCCTGTATAAATCTATCTCAGGCTCTTTGTTTTGGGTCTATTTTTTATTTTTTGAGACATGAGAACTGTATCACTCACTTATATAATTTCACTCTACTGAAACAAATCAACCATCTAAATTCTGGGCAATACTTTTAAATTTTGGGTAATACTTTTTTCTTGTTGTATTTGCTGTGTTATAGAGTCTAATGAACTTACAATTGCAATGAGAAAACTCTATAATATCACACCTGAAACAAATATTTTGTTGCGGTTCAAGTATTTAAGACCTTTAATAATGTGAAGCATACAAGAAAAATTAAAGAAGTTTTCTTTGAGACCAAATGAATGGTTGTTTAAGATTTTTGAGCTTAATATATTTTGTTTTGCAGTCATTCATAGTAAAGAGTTTATGAACTGGACCATTGCAGTAAAATGTTCCACCATACCAAATCAAACTTGATACAAATATTTGACGTACTTGTGGTTCAGTATTTGAGAAATTCAAGATTGAAGCATATTTAATGATGTACCCTGGGAGGCCAAAATAAATGGAGGAAGTTTTTATATTTTGAGAAAATATTTTTGTCTTGCAGGAGTCGTGTTAAAGAATCATATGAGCTGGACTATTGCTATGGGAAAGATGAAGATAATGATGTGATTTTCACAAGAGAAATAAAGCCTCTGATTTCTGAGGTCTATGATGGTCGTAATGCCACTATTATTGCATGTGGAGCAAGAGGTAGTGGAAAAACTTCTGTAATTCAGGTAGGATTTTAATAACTACTCGTCAATTTTCATTCATGAAAAGTTATTAATATTTATTTCCTTGGAGATATGGTTATATTTTTTGTGCAATTCAAATTTGAAGGGTACAAATGAGAAAGTAGGCTTGGCAAAGTTAGCAATGGCAGAAATTCTTTCAATGGCCGAGGAACATGGAAAATCAGTTACTCTGTCATCCTATGAGGTTTATCAAGACCATATTATTGATCTTTTGGATCCGAAACGTACATCAGTTTTGGTATATGAAGATGCTCAAGGAAAAATTCAACTTAAAGGTCTTTCGGAGGTAAGTAATATGATGGTTTCAATTTTTATATTACCTTTAATGGTTCTTGTTTCTACACCGGACATTATGTTTATTTTTGTTTATCATCCAGGTTCATGTCAAATCCATTTCAGAATTCCACAAGCTGAATTATAGTTCACGTAAACCAGGGCAAAAAATAGCTGAACTTACTCGTAGAGTTCACCAGGGCCTAATAATACATGTTTCCTCAAAGAATGAAAATATTAATAGATCTTGTACGGGCAAGATGAACTTCGTCGACTTGGCAGGTTCTTATATTTTACAAAATGCTTCCCCAATGGTTACATAATTTAACATTATTTAGGCAGTACCAGCATTTTCTCACTTATTTCTTGTCCCTAATCAGGTTATGATGATACAAGAAGGAAAAGCACAGAGTCTTCCAATTTTATTGAAGATACTAAAGTTAACAAGTCACTGTATGCCTTGCAGAATGTAATTTATGCTTTGAGTGCTAACGAAAGCCACATCCCGTACAGAGAATGCAAACTCACCCGCATGTTGCAAGATTCCTTGGGTGGAAAAAATAGAATTTTGATGCTTACATGCTTGGTATTTTCACTATGGCTTTGGTTTGTTTAGTAAGTTGTGGAAACTCATTTTGGTGTCTTACTATTTTTTATATTTCTGGCTGTAGAATCCATCTTTTTGCAAAGATTCTCTATACATGATAAATTTAGCTTCTCGGTCTTGTCAAACTATCAATCAAACTAATCTAGTCTCCAGAAAGACACCCAAAACAAGACTGAAAGTGCTATCTACATGTAAGAGTCGTATACCCACCGGTTCCACTAGTGTGAAAAAAGAAACTGTCTCCCGATTATATCTCTCTGGTAAGAAAGAGAATGTCACAGGTTCTGCAATGAAAGGAAGGTATGCAATAATGATTCATACTGACACTTATGTAATTATTTCCTTAGTGTCTAAACATACCAATTTTAAAAAAAAAATTGTTCTATATGAAGGAAACTATTTGATGAAGCATCCCGTATGACCAAATCCGGAAAGGTACCCTATCTCTTGGCTACTTTATATTAATTGTCTCTATAATGGGATAATCGACCTGTTTTTAAGAATCGGATGCCGGCCTGTTTAAAGTAACTTGTTGAGATGTATTGGCATATGATAAATTTGATTGCGGAAATGTGATAACGTTCAAAAGTTTATGAGGGTTTCGAAACTGATGAAGTACAGTTACTTGCAAAATATTTTAAGTTTCCTTAATTTCTCAAGGCTCACTAGTATTCATTTCAGGGAAGTTTCTCATCAAGCATTTCCTCCAAAGCTAAAGCTACTAAGCATAAAGAGAAGGTTTTTCTAGATTTGTTTCTTTTCATTTTATTCAGAGTGGTACCGTATAGTAATATTTGTTACTTTCTTGAGGTAGTTAACTAGATGATGCTGCTATTTTTTTATAGGAAACTTCCTTACCAAATGTTACTAAAGAAAAAGTTCCTTTAGAAGAAGTAAGTTCTGACTATATTTTTCATGTTCCTGTTCTTGTCAGAACAATATTTTTAGAGATATGATTAAGTTCTATTGATATGTTTTTCAGGAAATTTCATTGTCAGTTGCTTTGGAGGAAACAAGCTTAGTAGAGAAAAAGGTAATTTATAACTCATGGATCTTAGAGTCACTGTTTAATTTTTTGTAAGGGATCTTCTCTATTAGGAGTAGTTTGAAAAGGGCAATCATACTCACCTATGTGATTTGACCTTTATCCTTCGCTCTTTTCTCCTAGTATCCCAAGGGATAATTTAATGGGCAATGACATATTGAGGAAGTTTATGCATTGTCTTGTACCCTGCAAATTATAATATTAACTAAGCTCATATTATCATGTTTGCAGGCAGTAACTAAAACACCGGTAACTTCTGAAGAGGTAAAATTATTTTTCTTTCTATTATCTTTTGCTAGAGTGACTTTTAAAACTGTGATTCATCTCCAATTATACCTAATGCAGGAATATTCATTATCAGTTGCTCCGAAGGATATAGAAGCTACTTCGATAGTAGAGAAGGTAATTACATGTTGGAAATTAGGGGTGAGTATTTGGGTTACCAAATAACTCATATTAAGAACTTTTGAATCAAAATGTTTCTTTGTCATGTGCAAAGTAATCTTACAAATAAGGTCCTACCGCAATAAATGTTTCAATAGGAAACCACAATACCGGGAGTTCCTAATGCATTAGAACCTACTCCACAAATTGAGGTGACTAAATTCTATTTATTTTTTTTTGTTGATTTAACATTTAACTGGGGAGGAGAAGAGAGGTGGCTAAGTGGGAAGCACCCTCACTTGTGATCGGCAGGTCATGAGTTCGAGTCACCATTCAGAGAGTTGTGAAATATATTGATCCCTTATAATAAATAAATAAATAAAAAACACTTGACTGGCTTATAAATCAAATGATATTTGGTCATCTAGGATGATTTCATGCACTGTGGGGAGGATAATCGCGAGGAAGTTCGTAGCAAGGGAAGCACAGAGCAAGGTCAAAGCAGATGCCCTTCCCTACCTAAATACTGAGCTTTATCTCAAATCTCAAATTTTACATAAATCTAAATCTCTATTTTACCTTTGACTTATACAGGCTGTACACCAGATAAGGAGAACAACGGGTCTTCCCTTGATGAAGCTGGATCACCACCAGTTAGTGTGAGGCTGCGAGAGTTAGCGAACAATTTGAAAGCACTATACACTTCAACTCCATTGTGTATAAACATGTCCGAAGAGAATGATGTACCATCCATTGGTCAATTCTGTAATAATAATACTAAGGAACCAAAAACGCCAACTACAGATATTAGCAGACTCGATGATAAATTGGAAGCTTCCAGTTCTTGGGAAACTTTCAGCATGCGCAGCTCCGGAATGAAGGTTAACGTCTCACACTTTCTTCTACAAAAAAATTCATGAGTTTTTCTAACTTCCCCTTTTATTTTGATTTTGCAGAATTCCCTTGTTCAAGAGTTCCTTAGATTCTTAAACACGGCTAGCAAGTGAGTACATAATACTTTTCTATCCAAAAAATTTCAAATACATAATAAGTTTTGTTCTAAAAGGTATGGACAAATCAATTTCCTGTATGCGATTAGAATGCAAGAAAATATGGAGATAAGATGCCCAAGTGGTTCCTTATATCGTATCAGTGTTTAAGCAATATTTATAGTTATCGCCGCATCTAGATGATTCAAAGATGTTATTGGTTGACTAATGGTTCCCTTTTATGTGTTTGTTTTCCTTGTAACTAGGGATGAATTGAAAGCATTGAAGGTGAGTATCAAATATCATATATCACATTAAGTGAGATCTGAATACTTCTGATACTGCAATATTAAAAACATTTTTCTAATTTTCGTATTATAGGGAATTGGAGACAAGAGAGCTACCTACATTCTTGAACTTCGAGAAGAATCTTCTGAGCCCTTTAAGAATGTAAGCAGTTTTATTTTTTGTACTTCAATCTTCTTGTACTTCATGACTATTCTGTGATTGCAATAATACTGAAGGTAATTCTTTTGTCCGCAGCTTGATATTTTGTATAACATTGGGCTTTCTACAAAGCAGGTATAATTTTTGTAATATTTGTTCTCTTTTGCAACTTTAATTAGTTTTAATTATAGGTGGTTAATTATATTTTCTTATATTTCCATAACTTCAACTCATTATTTTTCTTTTAATTGGATTACAAAAGACCCAGTAAAACATTCGAAATGTTTCCTTTAGTCTGAATTGAATTAATTTATTTTGTACAGGTCAAAGAAATTATGAGAAAACTAGCTGGAGACCTCTTATGCTAACAACCAAAGGATGGATGTGTCCCGTGAGATTTCGAATTTTTAAATTTTAAAATATTTTTAATTTGTAATCTAAGTAGAGAACTAGATTTTTTTTTTTTAAATTATATGTGGTTGACAACGTTGTGTTGTGGGCTAAATTATAGGATTTGTATAAAATCCCTATGTCTGTTATGACAACGTGTGTTGATTTGTGTAAAATCTTTTTGGTAAATAAAGTAAAAAGAAAATTAACTCAGCTTATGATTGAAAATTGATAGTTGATTTTGAAAAGAAAAAAAAAAAGGCAACTGAACAACGTTTTCCTTGTGGTGTTTACAAGGTTCAGTATGCGTCGATTAATCGCCATTCAATATAAATGATTTAGTGTTTATACCGTTCTA
>JAYMTC010000409.1:0-12148 GCA_036897605.1 Melianthus villosus
ATGATATTTTTGTTGTTGATATGTATATAAAACAAAACAAAGCAATTGTTAATGTTAGAGTTGTATTTTTTTATTTCAACAACATTTTCAATGTAATATAGAAATGAGTTAAAACTACAGTGTTAATTTGCATTTGCATTTGCTTTTGCTTTGCAGCACTTTATTGATAAGCTTCCGTGAAGGAAAAAAAAAAACATTTTTTCGGAATAGGCTATTTTCAAATAATCATAAAATATATTTATTATTTTATATGCCAGTTTAATATGTTCATTACTTAACAGATAAAATTTAGTTATCGCTCTGTAGTTTATCAGGCATGCTGCAGCATTTTTGTGAGCTTAAAGAGATACCCATTATATGCATGATGTCTCATTTTTTATTCTTATTTACTACTCATGTAATCAAGTGTTTTTAATACTAGTAATTTGTATCGCACGGACTTTCGATATTATGTCGTTTGGATATCAAAATATTTATGATTATTTATAGTACAAATATTAGTGAACGGTGTTAATAATTATTTATGGTTACTATGTGTTTATTATACGACCATGTGATCTTTTAACATGATGAACTTTTAGTTTTATAGTACAACTCTCTCACACTTTCTTATTTCTTTTCGTTGTGGGACAATTTGAAATTGGGAATAGGAAGAAAAATTTGAAAAACGTAAATAGTGGCTAATAAAGGCAAAAAATGAGAATTTTACAGTTAATGATTTACCTATTATATAGATAATAGATGAGATTATTTTAAATAGAATAAAATATTAAAAAGTAAAAAATATAATATAAGTGAATGATGAGAATTATAAATTTGAATTATGACAACAAATATTGAACGTTTTTAACTTATCAGCACGATAGGCTTTTGGTTTTATAGCACAACACCCTCACACTTTCTTCTTTCTTTTCGATGTGGGACAATTTGAAATTGTGAATAGGTAGGAAAAGTTTGGAAAACGTGAATAGTAGCTAACAAAGGCAAAAAATGAAAATTTTACAGTTAAGGATTTACCTATTATATAGATTATGAAATTTGAATTAAATGAAGAAAAAAAGTTTATATTTTATATCGTTGGTTAAACCTCCAATCATATTCAAAGATTTAATTAGTTAATTTGATTATTAAATTTATATTTTCACTCACTACGAGCCGAACCAAAACATGAGAATGGTTTAAACTTATTTGAATAATTCAAATTGAATTATAAAACTCCGATTTATATTACTCTTAGTAATGTGACGTGATGAGATGATATTTATTTTCCCCCATTTTTAGTCCATTATATATATTCATTATCGTCTCATTTTTATTCTCATATTACTTGTTTAAATTCTCACTTAACAGAATTAATTTTTAAGTATCTTTTTAAAAAAAATAGGTTTTCACTACATATTCAAATCAAGAAACACATTAAATTTTTTTTATAATATTCCTACATCCAACAAAGATATTCAGTAAAAAATTTATAAAAGACCAAAAATTATTAGCAATATCACCTCAAAATAAATGATAAATTGTTTCAATAGAATGATAAAATAGCTAACGCATTTTGAAACCAAAGATAAATTCAAATTTATAACGTTTAAATTAACTGAAATCGTCCCAGGTCAAAAGTCTGACCCCAAAAAAAAAAGTTTAATTTTAAAGAAATTTTCTAAAATGTTAAGGTTTTTGTTTAGGTTGAATTCTGAAACTAAAATATTAAATATCTTTTTTTTAGGTTAAAGGTCCTAATACTCCATGTGTAAACTATCCCAATCATTTTTCTACAACTTTTTTTTATTAATATGTATAAACCATCTCTATCATTTTATTTGACTTTTTAATAATTATACGTGTAAACTTTCATATTATATTCTTCACTTAAGAATAAAAATGAATATACTTTTCATTTAAAAATAAAAATGAATGTCAAGTTAAGTTTATTGTCATTTTTTTAATTTAATGACCTACGGTGCACACAATTACAAATTCAAAATTAAAATTATAAGTTATTAATTTATAAAAGTTCAATAATCATATGCACAATTAACTAAAGGCCCCTTATTTAATTGATCTCTAGGCATGATTTCTCTGAGGAATTAGAAGAGCAAATGTTGAGAAGAATCAAGGATGGCACAAAAAACTATTGTCCCGACGGGTAGGATAAAACTGATTGAAGTCAACATTTGTCTTCAATACTAGTGGCTCCTATAGAGGTCCCAAAATCAGTTATAAAAAGACTTCAAACTCAAATGGCCCATTCATGTGACAATATGCAGAACAGAAAGCTCACTGGATAGTTTGGGACAATATATGTAAACCTCGTGAAAAATGGGGACCTTGGCATAACCACGCCGACACTTGCTATGAAAGCCTTACATGGTAAGATGGCATGGTTCTCTCCATACAATCATTCTATATAGGCAAGATGGAAGAGGAAAGT
This sequence comes from Melianthus villosus, assembly GCA_036897605.1. Classification (NCBI taxonomy): domain Eukaryota; kingdom Viridiplantae; phylum Streptophyta; class Magnoliopsida; order Geraniales; family Francoaceae; genus Melianthus; species Melianthus villosus. Next base: position 2,432 of record JAYMTC010000409.1, read on the forward strand.
GGATAAAAAATAGTTTATGGGCTGTTCCTAGTTTCACATGCATCTCACATCCGAAAAATGTTATTCCTCTTCACCAAAACAGTATGAGCATGGTAATTCCCACGGGAGAAGTTGACAGAGAGCGACATACAATTAAAAAGGCACTATAGGAAGGCTCAAAAAGTGGTAATATTTTGTCTAGTGAAATCTTATAAGAAGCAAATGACACCTTTAAGTTCCTTAATTTGGCACGGAACCAATCTGTTCCTAGGAGATATCCGTTTTGTGTGGAGATTTATTCAGAATAGAATACCATTTGATGTTGTAAACACACAACAGAAGAGGACTCTCCAGTCTAGGAAAATGTGCTAGAATACCATGCAGCACACACCCAGTAATCGAAATAAGTATTCATTTGAATTTGGATATTCACATCTATCAAATATGTTAAAACAATCTGTCAGGATATATGTAAGACAATCAATCAGGATATACATTTGGGTTCCAAACAATCTACAATCGGAGAATAGTTCTAAGTGTATCACATAGATTTTGAATAGTCTGTTGCTCTTGTACCGCTTGCAACTCTTGGAGAGGCATCTCGTCATAACACCTGTAACAGATGGTATACATGGTAAGACAGTTCGCTCTCAAAGTGCAACAAAAATAATAATATGCTATAAGCATGAAGATATACATCTAGGATCGAGCATCAATGTGGAGTCTAATTTGATAGTATTACAAGCACAAAAGATTGTTATGCTTCATTCATTCATAACAATATAATATATGCCACGAGTTACCAATGCAATTATTGTAGAGGACAATTTTAAAAAATTCATACATCTTGTGGTAAGCTAAAGCATGAGCCAGATTCATTAGCGTGGAACTGGATGTGAGTCTCCGATGAACGCTTGGAGGAAGGGGCATCTGCAAAACATGACATATACAAAGTACCAAATGAATGACTGCTATAGAGAGAAGGGCCACATACAAGAACCCGATAAACAATGAAAAAGAGGCTGATGTGACCTCATTTTGTCCTCTTCGACCCTTTTTAGATTGTCCATCACCAGTGAAAAGCTCCTGAAGTGCTTCCACAGCTACACTACCACTATTGTTTTTCGGCGTACCGCCAAGCACATTGTCTGACAATAGAGCAATAGGAGATATATCCGTCGCCCTCAAGAAAGGAATGGGTACTGTATTACCAGCTGCATATATGGACCAAAGCTGCAAAGATAATGAAACCACAAGATACACTCAAAAGTGAAAATCCTTTCAAGGACTCTATACAACGAAACACTCATATACATGCACGTTCTTTGTCAGCCTAGAAGTTCAAGTGTAAGAATTGAGAGAGGAGTAACATCTGACACTTGAAAGATCCACCATCCAATTTTATGTTCCAGAAAATTCACTTCATGTTTCAGAACATTCATACTGATTTCGTTTTTAAGTCTACATTAACTACCAGAATTATTTTGCAACCAATGCTGCAGTTTTAGTGTGTCTGACACAAGCCATCTATTGGTAGGCACAGTTACAGAGTTCAGAATATCTAATTCAGAAATCCCTCCTGAAACGTTTTTCAAATGGCTAACCCAATAAAGAAAGTTTCATAAGAGGACTGGAGCAGGCTACCATGAGACAATGAACTACCTTATCTTGCAATGTGAAAGCTCTCCTGTTGACAGTTTCATTCTTCATCGGGCTGCCGCTCATGCCACTGCCGCCTTCAATATATAGTTGAGAGATATTACTTGTCTTCAGGTTCTTCTCAGATATGGATGGAGAAGACAGAAGTTGGGTTCCAAAAGGATGTGATTCTCCAGCCAGAATGTTGTTTGCAGCAAAACCAGCAGTACCGTCAATTCTGAAGATATCACAGTAAAATGACTGAAATGTTAGCAGTTGAGCTGCCAATAGAAATATCCATTCTCAGATGATTTGCATGCATTACGTAAGGAGCTGGCATGCTTGATATTAACGTTATTGAGGACAATAATTTAGATTACAGTTTAATGCAGCAACTCTGAATTTGCTTCCAAACTTTCGTAGGTTCCAATCTTTTTTGTTTTCACTAAAATCCTCTACTACTTCAGATTCAGAAGTTAGAGAAGTACCTGGTGTCAACTAACTTGCCTCCCATGTCACTAACAGAAGGGCTTGTAACATGGCCAAGAACGAGTGACGGTTCTTCAGCTCTCGGAATTTGTTCCGGAGAGGCTATCTTACCTATCTCATCCCCACCATGAACTATAAAAGTCCCAAAGTCACCTGTGTAACATGACCAACATAAATTAGAATACAGTCTCTGCCATGACGATAGACGGTTCCCAAAAGAATGAATTTTTAATGTAGAAGCATTAACATCTAAGTAAATATTACAGCGGAAGTGCAAAAAAGAGAGAGAGAGAGTGAATACTACCTCTTACAGGAATTGATAGATCAACAGAAGGTGATGCAAAGTTTACTTTTCTTCAATAGCTTTAAGCCTCTCTTGTCGAAAACGACTAATTCATTTATCCATACAATGCATTACATGATTTATAGCAATAAGCCGGTCTTAAGTAACTACATGATTTGTGGTGGTATTCTAGCAATAAAAATTTCACTTGCCTTTCAAACACCGCATCACCTATAGGTGTTAGTTTGTAATGTGAGATTATTCTTGTTTAAGATTTAGTAGTTTCCAGAAACTCAAGATAGCCTAAGACAAATGCACCCATTTTATGGATATCCTTCTCCAAAGTTGACGTAAAATAGTATATAGAAGTTTACACCTTTTGCTTTCACTGAAATGGTTGGCTTTTAAGTATTAGTGCACCAGCTAAATGTGTAGTGCACCAGCTTCCTTTAAAGAAGGCAATGCGAAGCTCGAATGTGTTTACCTTCTCCATGAAATCCCCCATCATCTGATATGTATTGCTTCCTAAAAGTGCTAGCTGCAGGAACTTCAATTCCAATATTGTGAGGTTTCGACGGAACGGTATCCCCATAATCCTCATTCAATCTCGGACTGGTTGGTGGCTGTTCAAATAAGAAAAGCGTCAAAACAAAATGAAATATATCACACATTAAAAAAAGGAGTACTATGCTAATATTGGTCATACAAAATCGTCTGCCACAGCTGGAGCAATAGATTGCGCTTGTAGAGCCATTGATGCCCTAAGTTGTCTTGCCTTTTCAAGTTTTGGTAGCATTGCAGATGCTCCACATTTGCATTTATCAATGAATTTGTGCTAAGTTTCAGAAATAAAAAACAGCTCCAAGTCAGAATTATGATAAATGAAAAATATTTGCAGTAGCGTGAAGACAAAGAAATAATATGCATACAAGAAGAACTACACAAATGCTCTGAATTTCATGCATCTCCTTACGAAGCTTATTATTTGGACTCTCTTGTTATGCCAAAGTACCCGCATCAACAGGACCTCACACTAGTCCTGGTATCAAATATAGGTCCGACAATCCAAATTCCAAAACTCTTCACGTATTTCAATTTGTTACAGTGATACATGAACTTTGCATTTAGTCAAGCTGCGATGAATACACTAATGGATTTTTTTTTTCTGTTTGCTATTTTTACTTGATGTGTTTTCTGGATCTCTTAGTTTCAATTAGTACTCCTTCAAAAACCTAGAAACTAGAAATAGCAGAAATGAAGGGCTTTTACTATAGTTGCATAGTAGTATATCTTTACACCATAACTTGATGACTGTCTAAATTTTACTATAGAGCATCAGCATATTCTCTATACTTGTTACAAATTGAACCGAATGAAAATAAATTTAACAGTAGTATATACGAAATATAAATTTAACAGTAGTATATACCTGTTATAGTATATACACCTGTTATAAGTCGTTTAATTTGCAATAAGCGTCATACCATAGCTATGGATCTTTGGGAGCATAGTATCTGCTTCCTAATTTAAGGCATTGGCCAAGTTATATGCTAATCTTTACCCGATACACTCATCCCTTTCCCAAGTAAAAAATATAGTTATTCGTGAACTACATTACGTGGGCCAGGTCAATTTCGCCTTGTGGTCAAATGAATTATATTCAGTAAACAGTATATGGCAGTAATTCTAACAGAAACAACATGAAGACCCTTACTGGAATTAGCCTAAGCATCACGATAACTATGCTAAATTCCTATTTGTCCTAAATCAGAAATAACTCACATCTGCTTCCTAATTTAAGGCATTGGCCAAGTTATATGCTTATCTTTACCCGATATACTCATATCCAATTCTCAAGTAAAAAATATAGTAAGTCGTGAACTAGAAGACGTAGGCCAAGTCAATTTTGCCTTGTAGCCAAATGAATTATATTCAGCAAACAGTGTACAGCAGTGATTCTAACAGAAACAACTTGAAGACACACTGGAATTAGCCTAAGCATCACGATAACTATGCCAAATCTTTATGTGGACCATAACAACTTCCAGATAAAGTTTCTAAGAGCAAAAATTGACAATTTGAAGTGCCGGATACAAATATTATGTTGCAAACAGACACCTATTATGAGATTTGAATTACCAATGAGCATAAGGATTAAAGTCATACAATTGTTAATTACTTCAATACAATTATTCTACGCAAGAAGAAAGTAACAGAGCAAGCAATTAGACAAGCAATGTTCAACAAAGTGCATATATTAGTATATTGAGCTTCAATAGTGTACCTTCAGCATCTCAGATGCCATAGGGCGTAGACGGGGCTCCTTTGTGAGGCACTTCGCCACAAAATCATGGAACACAAGAGACCTGCAAGATAAAATATACTCCAAATTCTAATTCTAATGGAAGAAATGTTGAGGTCATGCGTTTACAACCTCTGTTATCTGGTCCTTCAGAGCATTGAGATAAGAAAAATGTATCTTCAAATTATGGTGTTAGTAGCACAAAGTTAAATATGTTAATACTGCTAGACGCAAGCTCATAATACTCCACTATTTTTCAGTAGAGAAAAAATAAAAGGATGGAAAATACGAATGAGAATCGAGAGAAAATCGGATTTTCAGCAACCAATTAAAATAGGCTCAAAAATACTCTTCAACCAATCATTTCTTCATGGATCATTAGAAATGTGGAATGAATGATCTCAAAAATACATGAAAAATTGTTTCCTTTATCCTTATCTGCCTAATAAGAGAAATTAAAATAACCTTCATCCACAAATACTTTCTTAGCAAAGTACTTTTATGGTAAACAAGTTTATTTTTCTTTCATCCATTTATTTTATATGACAAGGAAAATCATCAACAGGATGTGAGTGAGAATTTTATAGTACAAGTGCAGTAAATGGACTTTGGCAGAGTTAGTCGAATCCTACATATGTAGGTTATGTTAAGGATATAATATCCATTTGAAAATGATGGTATATTATAGGATAAGAAAAGGTTGAACAAATATGCTTTTTAATTATAATTGGTAAGATGAAGTAAGGTATATGTTATGCTTATAATCAACTAAGAATATATTTATTTCCATATCCAATCCTATCCGGAGGATTAAAAATGCCCTTAATAAAAAAGAAAACAAATAATTATATTGTTTATTTCATCTCTTATCTAGATTTTAATCGGAAGTCAAATATGGATCCCATTAACTGGAGCAATCCGGACCTTTACCAATATTTGGTATGGCAGTTATAACTGGAAATAAATCATCAGTACTCCAAGATTGGTAAATTCCATATAAGTACCAGGGATTTATGGTTAATATTGCCATCAAACTTACAGAAATTATGCCTGCTTCAGAATGTATTGGTACATAATGACGGTGCAATGTTTCTATTATAGCACGAGACAAAATCTTAAATACGATAAAAAAAAAGTTAGACTGAGGACAGCTTGAGGAGCCGAAGGGCACAATAAAACTGGAAAGTTTCCAATTCTGATCTAAAAAAGCAGCCTAAAATTACACTAGCAAAAGAACAAGACACGGTAAAGAAGAATACGATAAACATCATTGATGAAGGGGTGAGGTTTTGTAGCCTAAGAAAAGATAAGACCTCCCCTACAGAGAACCGGCTACAACAACAAACATAAAGATGACAAAATATAAATGAAACATGGATGATTGAAGTTCGGTAAGTTCACTACTAATCCAGAAGGTAACTGTAAGAAATTATTCTCTAAAACAAGTAATCAAAACCAACCATTTTTCTTTGTCCTCGAGCATCGGAGCTGGTTCAATGGATATCATGAACAAAACCTACCCAGGAAAAAGTAGTTATGTATCGTTCCAAATTACTAAATAATGATGTAAATGTATGCAAATTCTATAATACTCTACTACATGAAAATTCAATACAGAAAATGACACACATTCATGTATAAAATTGTGGAACATCTCTTAATTTCCACATTCATTCTGATTACAAGATTCAAAGTCAGCATCAAGTGGGATACAGCATAAACACAGCAACAGGAAAACAAAAACAATGACCTATGGAGTATATGGATGTGACCAACTCTTACATCAAACTCGACAACATTTTGAAATAATATTACTTCCTCAAATAGCAAGAATATTTAACCTTACCACATGCCTAATGACATTACATGTTTTTTAACATAAAAGGGAATGAAATGCATGGTCAAAACCCTAGCTAGATATTAAGGATTAAAAATCATGTCGCAGAACGATTGGAATAGTCCATACAATGTTATTAACAATGGAATATATGCAAGTTTCAACATATACTCAATTTCCATTTGGTAGCGATCTACACTGTTTAACAATTTTCCTTTCCATACAATTTGCATCGAATCAGGACAAAAGAACTACATTATCTGATAACAGGTCGGAGAATGAAAACAATGTAGTCTGTAGAACATATTGTGCTGGAACAAACATAAATAATAATTATCAAATAGATTTAAATTCTTCATTAATATGCACTGACCCTCATTGGATGCACTGTTGATCTAGGAGGAAGTCCCTGAAATAGCCGAGAAGAAAGTGTCAATAATCATCTCACACTATTAGATTTATGCACTCAGTAGATTACAATTATGTGAATGCAAAAAAAGAATATTCGCAACTTTTTAATGGTTAATTATGTGATATTAAGGATATTATTGCAGGTTTAAGGATTTTTGACAAAGCGTTAAGAGACCCTCCAGGCCCAACCCTAGACACTCTAGGATCCTTATGATGGTGGCCAATCTCTTGACTATATTTAATTGTATCTAAACTATGACATGACATGAAACAAAGCATCCGGACATAGATTACCATTTATATTCCCTCTTTTAGTCAAGATAAAACGTCAGTAAACCGTGCAATGGGTTGGTTGGCGAATGAGGTTTAAAGGAGAGGTATCCTTATTTTTGGAGCCAGATTTATTTTATTTATAGAAAAATTGAAAGCTAACTACACGAAGTTGTAGCAGATCACTAAAAAAAATTGCGAGATGGAGATTCATGTTATTCTGATAGATCAGAGAACACAATTTAGCCACTGATGACTGAACATATATATGTATGTATATGTATATATACCTCTGCCATTTCAATTGCAGACACGCCAAGAGCCCAAACATCGACCTGGAAAGAAAAATTAACATTAAGTGGAGCATTTATAATGAACAAAAAACTGAAACAGGTGTAATAATTCAAGAGCAATAAACAGATCACTCCTTTACTTACAAACCTTGTATAAAAGCATGATGTTTATTTGGTCAAATGACCTTGTATAAAAGCAATTTCTTTTGCAATTAGACATGACACAATGATAAAGTTCAAGGTTTGATTGATGTACTATTTGAAATTAACAATTTCATTATGCAATCACAAAATATTTCAAAAACTTTAAACAATCAATCCTCTCAAAATTTATGTTGCCAATTGTCCACTCACCTTAAATGTGGACCTATGCTCAATATCCTAATTCTTTTCATTTATTTGTAGAACATGATCTTTGTTTCAGAGTATTTTTATAGCTTACTTGTAAAGTTGTATAGTTCTATGAAGAAAACCTTGGATATTGCTCACAGAAGTTAATATTGACTTGGCCGCAACACTATGAAGTAATAAAAGATAAATCCACATAAAAATTGCGGACAACCCTTTGATTGATACAACTCATACCATCAAAAACTATGCGTGGATATCGATCGCCTGTTGTGTTTCTCTAACAAAAATTAAATGGTTTTCACAATAATCAAAGAATGTGAAGATAACCATCAAAATCATTTTCCAGAAGATTCCAATAAAATGGGATTGGCGAACCCCCATAGACAATTATCAAAATGTCACATCTATATTATCTGGAACACAATTAACATCTCACTCTTCTGTGTGACCATGTACATTTGTTCTCTATGTGATATCAAAGGCAAGGAGGAGACAGGTCATGTGCTAAACATAAAAAGATAACTCAAAGTAGTGTGCGTACAATCCAAATATGATACCTTTCCATCATAGCGACTTTCTTGTATAACTTCTGGAGCCATCCAGTGTGGAGTGCCAATAAACTGAAAATAAATTATACACCTATCAAACCAACTACCGTAAGAAATAAAAATGAAAATTCATAGCACCAACCTAGAAGGCAAAGTTAAGCAGTGTGTCACTAAGGCAGTGGTATAATAACATATAGTAAAGCAGGAAACCGTATGGACAATGAGAGAAGACATAATGAGAATTCAACACAATGATAAGTTCCCCTACCGTGTTCCGCTTCGACATAGTTCTAGTAAGTTGTGCTGCAACCCCAAAATCACCTGCTCATATTATTAACAATGCACCAGTAAATGATGGAATCAAATTATTCATCTACAAAGAAAAAACGGAAGGGAAGTGTGAATACACTGGACTTTCAATAAGATTACTTATTTTCATAGTTATAATGGGAAAACAATACAGCATGTAATTCCCTAGTCTCAAAACCTCCATTCTTATTTAGATGAATGATTGTGGTTACTTCCACACATTACCACACTCAAATACTGATCCTGTTGATCCTCCCGAGATAAAGTTAGTCAAAGCAAATAATCATAATCATAATCATAATACTAATTTAAAGGTCATATGTTTGAGTTGCCATAACAGTATCATCAAAAGTCCATACTGTTAGCATTGAGTTGCCATAACAGTATCATCAAAAGGTCATATGATTTTAATGAACATAGCATTGCTTATGGGAATGAACCCAACATGAAAAATGTCAAGAGAGTGAATACTGTTAGTATGTGCCATGTAAAATCACATCATGTCTTAAAATAGAGTTAAGTGAGAATCTTTTGTTTGCATTGAATTCCCGCTTTTCTCTTACTATCAAGTACACTAGGTTCCTTTGGTTTTCTCTCCATATTTTAGTACTGAAATCTCTCTCCTTTCTTATTTTCTATCTGAGCATTGAAATGTAGTATTGGAAGTGTTGGAAGTTCTTCAAGCCATTTCTCTATCCTTCTATAAAATTCAAGTATTATTAATTTTGTTGCTATCTTTCTCTCTTTTTTCTTGATCGTTAATCATTAAGTAATATAACTGAAAGAATTGATTTTCAAAAATTATTTAAGAAAGCCAAGGTAAACGGGCCCTAAAGCAAGGAATGGGATACAGATTGTAGAAAGAGAAGATCAATTAACCAACATAAGTAAAAGGTCAAACTATAGTGATATTTAACTGCATCATGCTAATGAGTTTCATGTCAAGCGTGGTAGTTGTAGATTGAAATACAGTCACCGACGATAAGCAGTCCATTAATATATATATA
>JAYMTC010000410.1:0-12146 GCA_036897605.1 Melianthus villosus
TATATAAGCTAATATATCTGAATATGAAAAATTAGTTATTTTTGAAGTTGAATAATTTCAGGAAACAAGAAATACTATATGATTACCCGCAACTCCTAGCATTTTTTTGCATTTGGATCAGCTGCCAAAATTTGTTATTTTGGAAGAGATAAATATAAGCTAATACGTTAAGAATATTCAGCTTATTTAGCCTTCGATGATGTATTTTCTTAAGGCAATGCGTTTGTGATACGAAATATGACATATTGCTAATTATAATATGATCACCCGTAGAAAAATCTGATACAGAAATTATCATTACCAAACTGCTACAAAGCTACCATTCATGTTATTGTCAATGGAGCCCATATGATTTAGCTAATCACTAACATCGTCGTCAAAAAAGTTGAGGTCATCATCGGTGGCACCAGCATCACCAAGGTCAGCATCCAAGGGTTCTACGTCGGTCAAAGTCACCAGCTCAATGCATCCTTTTCTGTCAACTATTCCATCTTCATAAGCAAAATCATTCTCATACATCTCAGTCTGATCCATATCGTTAAACATGATCTCCTGTATGAGTACATAATGAAGACGTTCAAGTTACATGTTCAAGTTGTTCTTTTCTCGTCAGTATAACCAGGATTAAAAGCAGATGCAGGCATTATAAATTTGAGCAGGCAAAATCAACTCCATGTTGCAAATGGTAGTTGCCTTGTTCGAGCTAATGGTCCAAGAGTGGAAATTTAATTCTTACTCAATTCATTGCCTCATTTGAGGCAGGACAATGGTTTTGATCCTTCCCTATTCACTCAAAGTGAGGGTAATGCTAATTGCTCGAAGCGGGTGTGAATTATTTTCTCCCAAATGGTACGAAACAATGTGTGATGGACTGAATGCATCAATCAGCTGAGAAAAAATAGGAGGGACTGTATCTATGACCACTATAAATAGGTCTACTTGGAAGATCAGTCCTTATTATATAGCAATTTTGTCAATCTCCTTTACAAATTCAGCAAATCAAGTACTAGCAGTCCAAATCTGTTAAGTTGGCCGTTATATATTTTAGAAAACGCATATTTTGGGTCCAAAATGAATTTTGACAACAGTTTTTGCCAAAAAATTATAAACTCTAAATAATTTAAAAAAAAACAATAAATATATTTTTAAGATCAAACATTTAAAATATTTTTAAGAATAAATATTTAAAGGAAAAAAATTTAAATTTTCAAAATATTTTAAGTTTACAAATATTCAAGAAATGTTTTTCGAAAAAATGCCGTCAATTGCATCTTAAAGAAAAAAAATCATAATCGAAATAAGAAAAATATATACTCTAAATATTTTAAATTTAAAAATATTTTAAGTTTACAAACTTTATAAATTTGCAAAAAAAAAAAACATTTAAAAATTAAGTTTCTTTTTTATAAAAAAATATCTAAAGTATAAAATATTTTTTTTACAAATTATTATTTTTGGGTAAAAACTGACCCCAAAATGCATTTTCGATACAAAATACTCAATTTTCCAAATATTCAACAGCCAACTAAATGACTTTGAATGGTCCGGACTTGATTTGCCGAATTTGTATTGCAGAGGGGCAAAATTACTGGTAAAAATATAATAAGGACCAATCATTCAAGTAGGCTCAAGTACAAGGACCAGGTGCAGTATGCCCTAAAAAAACCAATGCAATTTTCTGCCTCTTGACAATACTTTGGTTAAACATTAACATAACATACACTTATAATGAACAGCTAATTCTTTTAGAAAAATTAATTTTGGTATTATGTTATTAGCCACACAGCCCATCTAGAAGTAGAAGGGACTAGTAGGTTGAGATATACCTCGTCATCTTGTGAGGCTTGTTTGTCTGCATCTATAATCCAGTCACCAAGTAACTTTTCTAGGAGAATGCTGTCAAGGGACATTGAACTATTGCACTTTTTCCTTAATTGAAGTTCTCTAAGTCGCAAATTGTAGTGAACATAGATGAGGTCATCCAATCTTTTCTGAGCTAAACGGTTGTGCCTTTGACCATGGATCTGATCGTATGTGCTCCAGTTATGCTCACACCCATTAGATGAGCATGTCTGACTTAAAATACGAACAGCTAATCTTTGCAGCTCTAAGCAACTTATCCCATGTTGTTGCCACCATGCAGCTAGTAAAGGAAACAAAGTATACATTTAGGTTTGATACACTGTGCATCACTCTCACAATATGGTTAAGAAGTTCGTGTCTATGAGTTATTCTCAAATGATTATCAGTCTAATCATGTTTATGCATATTAGGCTAATGCTCGCACCTGGATCAAGCTCAGTTCTTGTACTGATTGCTAATTCCGTTCCAAAATCCACTTTTGCAGAATTATAATCAGATATCTGAAATGTAAACCATGGCATGGAACAATGACGAGTATATAGAGAATTGAGATCAAGAAAGCACGGTGTAGCATCTATATAAACATGCTTACCTGCATGGATGCAGCAATCCTTCTAACACTGTCTGGCTCCAGCCGAACAATGGATTCATTTAACCCACGAACCACCTCTGAATGCTACAGATGTAATATAAGGATTCAATGCCTGAAACTAACTAATAAAAAATTGCAATAAAAAATCATCGCTGTTTCTCCTACCACCATAAAGTCAGGAAGATATCTGTATGATGGATTTAAGAAGTAAGCAGCCATATGCAGAGGATGATGGAATAATGAGTTCCATTGATTGTCTATAACACTCCAGAAAGGTCCATATTTTCCTGTATCATCGCCGTGAATATTTTTTATTTCAAGCTTCGCCCTGTAAATGTCATTATATATAGATGACATCGACAAGCTTTCACCATTAATTGCCTTTTGGAGCACCTGCATTATTGGATCCACTGATTTGATAACATACTGCAGCTTCTTCCAAAAAGTAACATTTAGAACAGTTTTTTCCACCTCTTTACCATCAAAAGATTTGGAGAACCGAGATGAATTCCATTTATTTGATTGAAACATTCTTCTCAGACCAATCCTGTGCTCCAACAAGCCTTTCAAAGTAGCAAAGCTAGATACATTCCGAGTTAATGCCGGCCTAAGAAGCTCATGCCCTTGGGTAAATTCTCTCTTCATAAGATTAAATAACCATGCACGGCCGTAAATTACTTTTGTAATTCTTTTTCCTTTCTCGAGGCACTCTTCTACGCATTTTATCTTAATAAAATCTTCAAACATCCGATCCAGGCAATAGGTTGCACATGGGGTCCAAAATAAATTTTTTCTCTTCTCTTCAAGCATCTTACCCGCAGATTTATAACTGGGAGTATTCTCAGTGATTACCTACAACAGAAAGGGAATTACTGATTTTGACTACGTAATCATAAAATGGATGCGGAAATTATATCGGGATTCCAATGAAAATAATATATATACCTGAACAATATTTTCTTCACCAATCTCCTCAACCACTTCGTCCAGCAGCTTAAACAAACTCGTAGCATCCTCCACTATACTAGTGGCATCAACCGAAGACATGTAGTAGACACCATGTGGGCAAGATACCAAAAGGTTGATCATTGTGCGACCCTGCATATCTTTCCAACTATCTGCCATTATAGAGCAACCAGTTATTGCCCATGAAGCCCTATACTCAACAAGGTAGTTTTTAATTGTTGCAATCTCCTCTTGTAAAAACCGGCCAGATATTAGTTGGCTCGAAGGGCCTACCAACCCCTGTCCAAATTGACCAACCAACTCCAGCATTTTCTGGAAGTATAATGAGTTCGCTGCTTGTATAGGGACCCCAGCATGGTAAAAGAATTTGCAAATTGCAGAAATAACATCTTTGCGGGACTTTTTACTCGACCCAGGTTTTACTTTGACTTGTTTGTAAGATGGTGGCAACTGGCTCATTGGGGATTTAAGAAAAAGAGAATCCAGTCTTGATCTTTTTAATAATGGTTCAGAACCACCACTGGAAGTCATTCCCTTGAAAGGCTTTCTCAAATCTGTGCCCGATCTTCTATCGCTAGTACTCAGATCCTTGCTCATATGATGCAGAGTGTTGTCCTCTTGCTCGTCCTCTTCATCCTCATCATCTGATTGCATATAATACTCGGGAACGTCCTTATTAGGCTGTCTATGTCTCCTCCCAGTACGATGCCATTTCATATTATCTTTTATCTTGAAATAAACGTCCTCTGGAGCATCTTTACAAGGTGCTACTTCCCCAGGTATTCTAGCTAGATGTTGCTTGAACCGGTTAATTCCCCCACTTACTATTTTATCACAATAATTGCACTTAACCTTTTTTTTCCTCACATCCTGAGCAACACCATGCTCCCACCCAGGATCAACATACCCTAATGATCTGAGAGGGGTTAAATTCATAACCGAACTCCCTTCACCAATCAATCCCTTACCTTTGCCATGATACCCCACATGCATTTCATCTTCTTCATCATCATTAGAGTGGAAGTTCAAGTATGCTTGCGCATCATCTTCAGATTTCCTCTGTTTCTTATTGGATCGGCATCCTTCCAAATTTTCTTTCATTCTCAGGTATACATTTTCTGGGGCCTTATCACAGTAAGTAACTTCCCCAGAAACTCGAGCCAAATGTTGCTTCAATCTGTATATCCCACCACTAACAATTTTTCCGCAATAATTGCACTTTACCTTCTTCTTCCTATCATCTTGTGTAACCCCGTGCTCCCATCCAGGATCAACAAATCCAGAAGAACGGGCAGAGGACATTTCGCCACCATTCATAAACTTCATACTGAGGGAATTTCCTCCATTGTCTGATTATGTTTCCCAACAGTGTCCATTAAACAACTTATAATGCAGAAACAGTCGAAGTCTGTTCGTGTCCAGTCACTTCAGTAATGCTAAATAACCTTCAAAGCATAGTTTTTATGAACAGTTGTAATATGTGCCACCCACACTCAAAATAATAAGCTTTTTAAGAATGGACATATGAGTAATATATTTGCATACTACCAGAGTGCAATAAGCTGATCATAAAGAACTTCAAACACAAACAAGGCTTTGCATCATCGATTACGCATCAATTGATCTTTTTTCCTGCGCATTTAAGTTCAAAACATGTACTACTTTCATTTATCAAGAACAACACATAAGCAAACTAAACATACAAACACCTACAAGTAACAATGAATTAAAAATATATAGATTCTTGCTCCACTACAATGTTACTATCAGTCGATTTTACATCTTCATTCTCCAAGAACGTCTATTAGAGAAGCAGAGTTTGATTGTGCTACCTGAATTAGCTGCCGGAGGCCGAGAAAACCGATTGAGAGCTCAATCGACCAATTTTTCGCCACCGGTGATTCTCCATATAATCGATTCTCGTGAATTCGATTTTAAATGAATTTGTAGCATTAATTTGGATGAATAAGGGCTGAAATTAGGGCGATTTTGGGTGAATTGTTGTTTTGATAAGAAGAACGAGGTGGATCGGCTTGAATCGCGATGAGTCAGTGAGTGGATCGGTGGGGTGAATGGTCCAACTCAACCCGGCGATTTTTAGGGTTTGTCTACATTTCCAACCCAACCTTTCTTTTCCACTAGAGCGTGGTTTCCATTTCCTTGGAAGCGCGTGAGGTTATAATCTTAAAGACTATATGAGAAAAAACTGTCGGTACTTTCGAAAGAAAAAAGTTAGCTCCAGGGTTTAATGTCTCGACTTGAATTCGATCCGAGTCTCTTCTATGGTCATTATGTAATTTTTTTTTATAGAAATAACGAGGAACCTGTCTAGGTTTTTCTTTATTTATTTACTGGTTAATAAAAATGGTTATGTATATAATTATAAATTTTTTTGTGTTTCTATAAATAAATAATATTGTTAATTTTTTATTTGGTAATAAAATTATTAGTAAAATTAACAAAGTTATTATTCGATGTACAATAAATTTAAAGAGATCTCATTAAATAAATATTAGTTGAAAATTTTAAAATTAAGTTAATTTCAAATTGAAACCATTTAAATTAAAAATAGAGAGATAACTGTAAATAAAAAAAGGATAAAAAATATATTAAAATAAATAAGAAAAAAAAATAAAATGTGTTAAAAATATAAAATATTGTGATATGACAACTTACTATTACGTACTACTAACTTTAGAGATTTTTCAATAATATAGATAGATTTAGGATGTTTAAAGTTAGTAAAAATAATAAGACTTAATAGATCACGTTAAATATGATTTTGATCAATCGACTATAAATTCGGTAATTTTTTTTTCGCTTTGAAAAAAAAATTACCGAATTTATAGTCAATGGATCAATGTTAAATTCGATGTTGCGATCAGTCATTCTGTCTGTTATTCCTTCCATTGTTGTCTGTTTGGCTCTAAACGTTTTTGCACGAAAGAGAATATGGTGGAGGTTATCTTGATTAACATTCTGTCATGCGGTGCTGGTCAAAGAGAGTATGTCATTCATCTACTGTCTTAAAATTACCGAACTCATAGTCGAGATTAAATTTGACTTTAAGTCAAATAACGAATGTATCTGTTCAGTGTTTTTTCTGAATGAAAGTTGAATGGAAATGAAATAAAATAAATAATTATAACAACATTTTATTACTTTAAAAGTTTATATATTTTAAGGGTGTACGAGCAGAATTTTTTACTTGCCAAGTAAAGTACTCGTATATTTTATCAATATACATGACTAATGTCATCAGGTTTAGTCTTCAGCAATCCAAAGGCTATATAGCAAGTTTCTTCCATGTCAAGAACATGTTGTGTTGTACTCTTATCAGTATCAGGGACATATCCAATACCTCTAATGCAATGTTAAGTCTCATCAACTTCTGAATATATTTACTTTAGCTTGAGGATGAACCTGTCCTCCAGTAATGAGTTCGTTAACTAGACCATCAGGTGCCTTCTTAACTCCCCTGTCATTCATCATTTTTCTCACGTTACCGACATCTTCCCATCTAACAGTACATAGTATCCACTGCTTCTTCTAGCATTCCAGCTCTTCCCATCAAATGAAAAAAAATGCACCTAAAATGCCATATTCCAGGTACAATATCATGAACTTCTGCCATATCACTAAAGTAATCACGGCCTTCACAATTTCTCTATATGATATTTTGGTATATGTATGTATGTAATGTACTTTTGCTTGGGTATTTGATTAAATCTGTATAATTTCATGTCAAAATTGTTTGTTATCCTACATCGCTCTTATGAACATATGTGCTTGTACTTCTTTTTTTAACTAAAATTTTACAAATAGTTTTTGGCTAAAAATATATTTTTATTTGGATTGTGCTATTTTATATTTAATCTATGTAATAAGTTAATTTAATTTAATTCTCTTGACACAAATTTTAGTATGTAAAGGTCAAAGGTTAAAAAAATCGGTTTTTTTAACAACCCCTAAAAGAAAGTAACGACCACACAAGTAAATTCGGAGAATTGTTAGGGAAAGTGATCTATACCAACACAACTTAAAACTGAATGAAGAAACAACCATCTTTCCCTGTTCCAAGGGCCCTAATTTTCTTGTACCAAAAGCTATAATAATTCCAAGCCACAAGCAACACAAAGAATCAGTCAGCTTAATTTAGACATTCATTGGGTATAAATATGTTAATACTTTCACCATTTTTCAAATAGCTGCTTTCTTGATTCAAAAAATCCCCACCATTAATAAGGTTAGGGGCCATTTTGTACAAAAATAATATAAGGATTAAGAATAAATCAAAATGCCAGCAGGTAAGTTTGCTGCAATAGGAATCTCTATGATTCTTGTTGTGGGTGTTGTGATTGGTGTGATTGTTGGTGTTTCGAAAAATGGCAGCTCTAAGGAGGATGATCCCCTTGCCACCACTTCCAAATCAGTTAGTTCTATTTGTGGCGCTACAGATTACAAGCAAGCATGTGTTAACAGCCTCTCATCTGTTTCTAACAATGCCAGTGCTAGTCCTAAGGATTACATTCAGGCTGCCATTAAGTTCACAGAAGATGTGGTGAAACAGGCAAAGGACCAATCGTCGACTATGAAAAAATCAGCTGCTGATCCTATGCAGAAGATGGCATTAGAGGATTGTGAAGAATTAATGGACTATGCTATTGATGAACTTCAAGCATCATTTTCATCTGTTGGGGATAGCGATTTGCATACTATTTCTGATAGAGAGGCTGAGCTTAAGAACTGGTTAAGTGCTGTGATTTCATATCAACAAACCTGCATGGATGGAGTCACTAAGGATGATCTACATACTGAAATATCAAATGGGATGCTTAATGCCACTCAACTGACAAGCAATGCCTTGGCCATTGTTTCTTCCATGTCGGATATTATGAAAGCCTTCAATATCACCATCAATATGACTAGTGTGTCTGACGCAGCTAATAGAATGCTTTATGAATCTGATCCTAATGGGGTTAAGGATGCTGAATATCCATCGTGGTTTTCGAATACAGATAGGAAGCTATTGGCAAGCAAGAACAATGCAGGGCTTACACCTAATGCAGTAGTGGCAAAAGATGGCAGTGGGCAGTATAAAACCATCAATGATGCTATTAATGCTGTTCCTAAGAACAATGCAAAAAGATTTGTTATTTATGTTAAGGCAGGGATATATAATGAGATTGTCCTTATTGACAAAACCAAGACCAATATTTTCATGTATGGAGATGGACCAAGGAAGACCCTTGTCACAGGAAACAGGAGCAACCGTGGCGGGTACCCCACATTTGAGACAGCAACATTTTGTGAGTAGACAAGTTTAACTAATATCCTATCCTAATTCATAATTCCAGGACAAGAAGTTTGATGTTTTTATGTTTTTCAGCTGCAATTGGTACCGGGTTTGTATGCAAGTCAATGGGATTCCAAAACACTGCAGGCGCGGAAGGACACCAGGCTGTGGCTCTCAGGGTACAATCAGACATGTCAGCATTCTACAATTGTAGAATGGATGGGTACCAGGACACACTCTATGTTCAAACTCACAGGCAATTCTACAGAAATTGTGTAATCTCGGGAACCGTTGATTTCATTTTTGGCGATTCATCTACAGTGATCCAGAACTCTTTGATCATCATAAGGAAGCCAATGGACAACCAACAAAACACAGTGACAGCACATGGAAGAGCTGATAAATTCGAAACAACAGGTCTAGTTATACAAAATTGTAGAATTGTCCCAGAAGAGAAACTCTTCCCTCAAAGGACAACAGTCCTGTCATATCTAGGCCGGCCCTGGAAACAATTCTCCAGGACCATAATCATGGAATCAACAATTGGTGATGTGATTCAACCAGTAGGATGGATGCCATGGCAAGGAAACTTTGCCCTTGACACATTGTACTATGCCGAGTATGCTAACAGGGGCCCTGGTGCAGTTACTGCCAGGAGGGTGAACTGGAAAGGGTACAAGGTGATTACTAATAGAAATGAGGCAATGCAGTTCACTGCAGGCCCATTTTTACAAGGAAACACCTGGTTGCCTGGTACCGGTGCACCATTCTTTCTCGGGATGAAAGTCTAATGTCCCAACAGAAACCTGCTGAGTATGAAATTTTGATGCCACCAACAAGATATTCCATCATCAATGTTTGATCAACCTCTGTCATTTTCTGTTTCTTTTTGTTTTTGTTTTTCAGTATTGGAAAATACCTATCAAGGGTTCTTACCAATGCTAATCATTTGTATTCCAATTTTTACATGTTTCTTTTCATTTTCATTGTGTTATCTATATACATTATATTCTAAACCAACAAATCAAACCTTCTATTTTAAATTTGTTACCATTGTCTCATTCAAGTACTATCTGCTCCATTATTTTATTGTGAATATAATATTTTAGCAATTGAGTGACTAAATTTAGTTCCACAAGGGTTACAGGAAAAAATACAACCAAATCGTTAAAGATATGTTTTTTTAAAGTATTTTAATTACATTTATTTTTAGTTTATTTCATGTATAAAATTATTTGGTTAATTTTAAAATTTCACTACATTATATTTTAGTTTTATAAACATTGAAATGACACGTATTCTAATAAAATCTTAAAATTCTTTAAACTGTATCATAAAAATTATAAAATTATATTCTTACTTTATTTAAATACAGATTATTTGTATATAAGAATAAGTAAGTTTAAAATAACTAAAACACTTATTTAATTACTCTCAATATTTTTATGCAAATCACTACTTTGAAGATCTATAATAATTTGAACATCTTTTTGATAAAATAAGTTGTTGAATACATGTTAATTATTTTACCATTTAAGAAAAAATATATTTAATTTATACTTTTTATTACAATTATAAACCTCCTTTATCATTTAATAGTGTGTGAATTTTATCATTTAACCGTGTGTGAATTCAGTAGTTACGATCTTATACACTTCAAATATTATTTTAATTTTATAATAATTATCGAAGTAATTTGAAATGAATTAACTATATCACTTTACGTCTTAAATATAATTAATTTGTATAAAAAAATATATATTAAAAAATTCATGAAATGTCTAAACCCATATTAATCTTAACTTGTATACTCAATAGCCTTAAAATGCAAGTTTTAAGGTTTTATATTATTCAAATAAAGAAGAAAAAGTCAAAAATGTTTTGATACAAACAAAACTAGAAAATGATATTAGAGATATTAAATTAGGGCAAAAAAACAAAAAACTAAAAACTAAAAACAAAAACAAAAACATTGCACCCGTATATAAGCAAAACGAATCGAATGGTCACGCAGGAGAGCCAATCGCGAAACGTCTCTATTTCTTCTTCTTTGCCTCCCCAAGTAGTTGTTCAACGGGCTATATACACGTACGTACAAAGAACTGCAAAAAAGAACCTGGAATTAATTCAGCATTTATTGATAGGTCGAAGATAGAAGATAGAAGATAGAAGAAGAGTTCTAAAATTTGATACATTACATAAATAGAGAGGTTTGGGTTTTAGGGGTTGGCTGTGATTGTTTCATGGTGAAAGAGAAGGGAAAAGAGGAGGAGAAGGGTAAGGGAATGCGACTTGGTAAATACGAGCTTGGAAGAACTCTTGGTCAAGGCAATTTTGGTAAGGTTAAGTTTGCTAGAAATTCTGAAACTGGGCAAGGTTTTGCTGTTAAGATTATCGATAAGAACAAGATCAATGACATCAAAATCACAGATCAGGTTTGCCCCTTTTTTGGTGATTGATGTTTTGTTCTTCTTTTTTGCTGGCTTTGTGAAATGGGTTTTGGTTATCTCAATCTGGATTTGCTTAAATGGAGTACTGTTGAGGATGGTGATTTTCGTGCAAATGGGTTGTGTTTTGTTCTTAATTTGTTATCGGGTTTGTGAAATGGGTTTTGGTTATTTCAATCTGGATTGGCTTATTATTGGATTAGTTGATAGTTGAAATGAGGTTGTGTTGATTAGGTTGATTTTTGTGCAAGGTTATGTATTTAGATTATTTCCCAATTTCAATGAAATTTGGCTAATAGATGATTGTTCTAATGGAATTTGTAGATAAAGAGGGAGATAGGCACCTTAAAGCTCGTTAAACATCCCAATGTTGTCAGATTATATGAGGTATGTTTTCGATGGCTTATAATTATTCCTTTGTGGGTTTCGTTTTGAGTTTTTTGTACATGAATTGCTGTGACAATGAAGCCATCCATGAATGCAGACTTCGTAAAATTGTAATTCCTTTTTTTTTTATTACCGAAGTATCTTGATTTTCACCTCTGTAATTGCCTGAGTTTTTGGAATGAAAAATTCTAAAAAAATCATGGGTCCTACCTCAGTTCGTAAAGAACTGTTGCTAGGTGTAGAATACTAAAAAGGCTTTTTATGTAAAGTTGGTTTTATATTCGAAAATGTCAGCTAGTTCTAGCTCTTTACTTCAGCTATGTGACTTTTAAGGGCAGTAATTCGTGTAACCGTGTCGTGTCAAGTCGTGTTTCGTGTTAAATTATTCAAATACTAATCCGACCCATTTAGCATCGTGTCATTGTCGTGTCGTGTTGTCGTGTCACCCATTTATATTAATAATACAAAAAATATATATTAACTCATAATTTATATTTTTTATTAACAATTTAATATTTATACTCAATATTTTATTATTTTAGTTAGTTATGTTATTGAAAATAAAGAAAATAATATGAAATATATCTTGATAATT
>JAYMTC010000411.1:0-12145 GCA_036897605.1 Melianthus villosus
TTATTAAATTTGTTGTATTTTATTTTCTTTCATTTTCTTTTATAATAAAAGAATACTAATAAATTTTTTTTTTAATTTCTTTTTCACAGATTTATAAACACGCTGTAAGTGACCCGGTAAAAAGCGGTACCAAGGGTTGCGTTTTTTTTTTCAATCAGCGTTTTCTATAGAATCACACGGATACACACGCTCACACAATAGGAAAACGCTGCTAAATCTCAAAATTTAGAGCAAACCGTTGGGCAACCAGAGAGTAACCTTCCGAGAACTGCCAAGGTGCAATCTCTTGTTTACATATTTTGATTTCCTTCACTAATATGTACACGATCTGCTTTGCTTTAGTTCTTTCTTTTATTTTGATTGCTAACTAATGAAATGTATTGAATGTTTGAAAAAACTGAATTACGGATTCAAAATCCACATTATATTATAATCACACTGTAAGTAGATGAAAGCTTTGGTTTAACATAGATTAGTTCTGACATTTTGGTTCGGTTTAAGTTCGAATTTCGATTTTATAGAGACCAACTATACATTTTTTGTTGTTGCTTTTTTGCCTCAGAAACCCAACTGATGTGATTTAGATAACATTGTACTTTTGGGTAAGGTCGATAGTTTGATAATTTCTACGAACTCTGTGAGCTAGGAATGTTTTTTACCAGCTAACTTAATGTTATAGTTAGCCAATGAAGTATAGGGTTTTGGGTTTTCAATTGAGCTCCAAATACTTGATTGTATATCTCACTTTTGGGTGATGTTGATGATTTATATGAACTCTTTGATCTCCAAATGGAAAATCTTTGAAGTGGAGAAGTTTGACTCTCTGGTTCCTAATAGCATGATTTGCCTTACTTTTAGTGACATTTTAACAAATATCCATAACTACTTAAGAACGAAGATACACGGAGAGGGTTGCTTGTTTATTTCTTACATTTTCCACGGAAATTGAATGAGTCAGTAGGAAGCTTAGGTCCTTTTGCTCTTGAATCTGAGTGCTTGCAGATAATGATATGATCCAGAAAGTTGTTTCTTTGATTGTTATTCATAATTTGTTCTACATTTATGTAATTACGCTTTTTGGTTCACACAGTCCTACATTCTCTGACAAAAGACTGCTCAAGGAGATGGCTAGTAGACGTTGTATCTCCACTGCTTCAACCTTTATCCGTGAACGGTTCCACCCTTCTTTCAGCCATATTCTTCATAAAGACCGTGATGATGCTAAACCAGATTCTCATGATTTTTGTCCTGTTTTCAATTATTTACCACTCGGGTCTTACATTTCAACCACCAGGATGGGGACTATGTTTCGTCGGGGAGCCTATTCAGCTTTTATTCGGCCTTTGGGGCCAGGGTACACTTCTTCCAGATACATGTCAAGCACAATTGACGATGGCTCTGGAAAGATTGAAGACATTGGTTATGTGACAGAGCTTATTTCAGATACGACCATGGATACAGTTGCTTATACCCAAGCTCCTATAGTAAACGAGGTCGCCGTTGCTGCCGCAGATTCTGCTATCCCAGTTGCTGCCCTGCAGTACCTGATAGATTCTGTGCATTCTTTTACTGGATTAAATTGGTAATTTCATTTGATAAAATCAAATGGCTCATATTCTATTGATTTGTGTGTGTTACGTATCGGTCTGATTTAACTGTTACTGCTGGCTATTATATCCAGACATTAATTCTAAAATGATACAAAACCAAAACCAAATGTAAAGTGATATAATTATTTGCTTAACCTTGGACTTGGTATTGGCTTTTTAGTCTATTCTCTATTGTGGGTTGATTTATACTTTTTTAATAACATAATTAATACAAGAGATGCTAAATACATGCTTATCACGAGGGAGAAAGAAAACCAAAAACCTAAAGAACATAATTAATTTCCAACACGTGTACTTATCGTTCTAGATTTTATCAGAGTTCTATAGATTTTCATAAGCATTGGACCCCAAACCATTGTCGGGAGAAGTGGATCATCATATGCATGCCCTCATTATCTGGGATGTAGTTTGATCATACTCCACATGGACCTTTGCTGCATGGATATTAGCTGGGGGCCGGATTTCTCTCTAAGACTTGCAGCTGTTTCAAGTCTTTCATTAGTCACACCCTTTCTAGCCGTTTTTTTGATATTGCACTGAAGTGTAATGTAACATTTAACTTTTATTCATCTTTGAAGGAATAACCGTCTTCCTTATATTCAGGTGGGCGTCAATAGCTTTAACAACTATAATGATACGAGGAGCTACAGTTCCACTTCTTATGAATCAACTCAAGAGTACCGCAAAACTTAATGTCAGTGTTCTCTTTTCTTAGTAGATAATTCATGCTGAAGTACTTGATCTAACTTTTGTTGCTAAGTTATTGTAGAGTTGAGACATCACCTTACATCCCAAGAAAATTCTCTTAAATATCACAAACAGAAAGTTCTACTGATAGTCAAGTTTATTATTCTTTTTGCTGACTCTATGCAGTTAATGAGACCACGTCTGGAGGAATTAAAGCAAAAGCTGAATGATTCGGTAATATATACTCATTTATATATCTTTGGGTTCTCAAGTATGAAGGAGATAGTTCATGCAAAGTAGATTTCCTCATGTCAAATATATTATAATTATCACTCACAGCCATACCTGCATAGGAATAGTTATTGGTTCCTTGCATATATTTTGTGGGGCATGATTCTGTATTGATGACAACCACCTTGTGTGGGATCCTTGAGATTATTCCTTATTCTTCTTGGAAATCTTGTTCTTTAAATGTAAGTTGGAAGCTGTAGGCTATAATTCTATCTTTAACAAAAATAGAGGGAAACAAATTTGAATAGCTTCTTTAGCTACAATCCAAACTCTGACAGGATTTTCAAGCTGTAGCCGAGCATAAATTTTTTTTTCCGATCTTGAAGAAAATAGTAAGATATGTCATAAATTATTTTTTCTAGGCAATGGATCCAAATGCTGCAGTTGAACACCAACAACGAATCATGGCAGTATTCAAAGAGTAAGGAACATTTTTCTAAATTTCATAAACAATTAGTCGTGAATGTAATTATTTTCTATATGTGGTATTATTGTTCCATACGTGATTTTTCTTGTGTAGATGGTATACAAAATTAGGGAGATTAGAAACTCAAAAGAACTTCATATCTTATTTCAGCACAAAATTGTGGGTGTCGTAATTAAGGGTTTTCTACCATCCACACAATCACAGATTTTACTCCACGTCTCCTCAAAATGCATGGTGATAAACAAAAATATAGGATAAAGCTCTACTTATTAAACTATTGTAAGTGTTGTCTCCCGACCATTTTTGTTCTTCAAAGAAGAATTAAGTATTTATTTACTTACAAATTATTACAAACTTGGGCACAAGCACCCACACTCCCAACAAGTGATGACACATATTTTAATGTGAGGAGTGCCTATAGAAATGATAATTTCTCCCGAGCTTTTATAAGCGGAGAAGAGGGATACCTTTGGTTTTGAATTTTAATGTGGTAGAGAGATCCATTAAGCTCCCAAAATAATTTGTAGATATAGAATATCAGTGCACTTCCATGTGTATCCAACACACTCGAGTGGTGTTGGATTGGCATATAACATCAGTACCACATATAAAAATTATTATAACGGTTAGAATATAAGAAAATATAGTATAATGAAACTTTAGAATATAAGGAAACATAATATATTGTATTAAGTGTAAGAATATTATGTTTCCTTATATCATGTATTAATGAAAGATACTTTGAGTAGATATTAATTTAAACAACATGCGTGGTTATAAATATAGAGCTATGTCATTGTATTGAATGAAGTTGATATGATGTGTTTAATGAATATATGAGATACTCCGGTAGACATAGGCTTATGAAGAACCACATAAAATCTTTGTTCTTTTTTTTTTTATTATTATGTTTAGTTTCTTAACATGGTATCAGAGCCTAGAATTGTGATCCTTACCTTTGAATTATGTTTTCATGTGAGAAATTGAGAAGAAAAAAAAGTAGAAGAAAATGCAACAATTGCTTCAAGTATAGCCGTGCTGGCAGTCGTGATGTTTAAGACAACCATGACGTGTGTGGCTTGGGACAGCCGTGGCGCGTGGACAGACGTGTATTTTAGATAACCCGTGTATTTAGCACAATTGTGTGTTTAGGGCAGCCGTTTTTTAGGCAGTCATTTGTTGGGCACTTGCGAGCTTGGAGCAACCATGTGAGGGTGTGTTTAGAGCAGCCATTTTTGGGACAGTCATTTGTTGGCATATGCGAGCTTGATCAACCATGTGAGGGATAGTCATCTAAAGAACAGCCTAGTGAAGGGGTATTCGACGGAGGTGCTGCATGAGGCAACAGCTGGCGGAGGGGTTGCATGAGGCGGCCGCCAGGGGAGGGGCTGCATAAGACACAGCCGGTGGAGGTGCTGCAAAGGGACAACAGTCGGCAGACGTGCTGCAAAGAGGCAACAGCCGAAGGAGGCCTAGTGACTCAGGTTGTCCATTGATGATGATATCCAGGAGAGCTCAAGTAAATTTCCGGTAGTGGAGTTTTGACTCGTCAGTTATACTCATGGGCTCGAGGAAAGTCGTATCCATTTTGTTTCCTTATTAAACTGAAGGCTAAATCGTTAACTTTAAATTGTCAAGTAGGCATTCCAACTTGAGTGAGAGTATTAGTATATAAGGACCAAAATATAATGGAACGTTAGAATATAAAGAAACATATATAATAAAGTGTTGGAGTATAAAGAAACATAATATATTATATTACGTGCTAGAATATATGAGATACTCACGCGGACGTGGTTTATTCCAAACCACATAAAATTTTTGTGTTCGTTATCTCATTCTCATTATGCTCAGTTCTTTAACATGGTATCAGAGCCTAATGTTTGGATCATTAGCTTGAAATTAAGTTTTATGTGGGAAATTGAGGAAAAAAACAAAAGAAAAAAAAATGAAGGAAAGAAAACAGTTGCTTCAAATAACAGTATTCCACAGTCGTGACGTTGAGGCAACTGTGATGTTTTGGACAGTCGTGATGTGTGGGACAACTGTGTGTTTGAGGCAGCAGTGTGATTATGGCAATCGTGCTTGTGGCAATCGCGTGCTTGGGGCAGCCATATTTGGAGCAGTCGTGTTGGGGCAACTATGTGCTTGGGGAAACCGTGTGAGGAATTGTCATCTAAGGTATAGCCTGGTGAAGGGGGAGTCGACGGAGGTGCTGCATGAGGCAGCCGTCGGCGGAAGTACTGCATGAGGCAGCCATCGGCGAAAGTGTTGCATGAAGCAGCAGCCGGCAGAGGTCTAATATTCAAGTTGTCTGTTTGTCTGTTGATAATGATATCCAGAGAGAGCATATATAATGGAGTGTTAGAATATAAGGAAACATAATATATTGTTATAAGTTTTAGAATATAAGGAAATATAATATATTGTATTAAGTGTTAGAATATTATTATGTTTCCTTACATAATGTGATGTATGATATTTTGAGTAGATTCTAAATTAGGTAATACATATGAGTATAAATATAAGACTGTCTCATTGTAATAAGGTGAGTTGTGTGTGCTTAATGAATATATGATATACACCTTGGACGTAGACTAATATCGAAACTACGTAAAATCTTTGTGTTCTTTCTCTCTTTCTTATTATTTTTTTTCTTTTCAAGTTGTTAGGAGATTATTTGTTCTGATTTATTTATTGCAATAACTAACTTTTTAAAGGAAGTCAGCTTCCAAAAGCTGTATCTTCGACAAATATTATCTTGTTCCCTAAGGTTTCTAATCCAATTGACTTCAAGGATATGAGGTCGATTAGTCTCTGCACTTTTCTCTGTATGTAATTTATAATCTTATTTTTTTTTGTTTTTAAGTCTTTTCGTAGCTTAAGACAAGGATCCTGTATCTTCAAGTCTTTTTATTCTAGTGAAATATGCTTTTAGCGGGGTCCTTACTAATAATACTTGTAAAGGATTAATTTGGCCTTATAATATTGCACATGTTAATTGTCAGATATCTCATCGTTTATTTGTTGATGATATACTTATTCTTACTAATGGCTCGGTGCAGTCTTTAAGAAATATTGTGGACCTCATCCACCGTTATGATAATGTGTCTGGGCAAGTAATGCTCTTCAGATCAGCATTGTGTGGCTATTACCACCACAGGTTTTTTTGGGGCCAAACTCTTAATTTGCTATCTAGGGACTCCTTTATTTAAAGGTCGTCCTCGTATTTCATATTTTCAATATATTATTCGACGGGTAAGAAATAATTATCAGGTTGACTAAGTAAATTTTTGTGGTAAACTAATCTAGTAAAGCAGATTTTTGTAGTATTTTTATACATGTTTTATCAGTTCTTTCGAGTTTATAACCAATTGTAATCTGTAAAGGCTAATTTATCTGGAGATTTAAAAATGAATCTATACATCATTGGATTGCTTGGAAGAAAATTTGCAAACTTATTAAGGAAAGGGCATCTTGGAATCAGACGTTTATTGAAGTTCCGCAAGCTCTTCAGCCGAAGCTTGCATGGACTTATATGGCAGTTTTTCGCCAAGGGCAAAGGCGGTTTCTCAATTATATGGTTTAAGTTTGATCATTCTTGGGATTCTATAAAAAAAATTAAAGAAAGATGATCATTTTGCTGGAGGTCAATTAGAACCTTACTCAAGAATCTCAGTGGTATGTTTACAAAGGAATATTCCTTTTGTCATTGCAATTGAATAGGTGAGGTTTTATCTTCTTGTCTTGTTCGAAGTAGTTTGTCTTATATTTCTGTTAGATAAGCTTAAAATAATGTTGAGTTCATAATGTTCTTTCAAATTTTTACTTACCTATTCAAAATCGAATTGGTAAAACTTTTCTTCATCCTACTAAATGGATGAGCTTTGTTGGCTTTCCCGAAGTGATGGTTCTTTTTTTCTTCTCAGTTTTATAAATATGTTAGTCCTGTTCAGGTTCATATTATGCGGCATATTAAGATTTGGAATAATTATGTTCCTTTAGAATTGAGAATTTCCGTGTGAATTGTGGCATAGGCAGTTCCAGTACATCGAAATATTAAAAATGTAGGTGTGTCTTTGATTTCAAAATGTGTTAGCTGTTCTAATCTTTGTATTGAGATTATTGGCCATTTATTTTAAAAGGTGATATTGTTCGTACTTTTTGGTCTCGTAAAAATAATCTGATGTCTTTGTTGGATGTAGAAACATTATGAATATTTTTTGAGCTTGGTTAGACAATCCTATAGACTCTCAACCGGGTTTAACAATAATTCTTTGTTTTGCTTATGGAGCTCGAGAAATTTTGGAGGGCAAGAAATCTTTTTATTTTTTAGGGTACTACTACTTCTGTGAGTACCATCACCTTCCGAGTAAGACATCCTATCATTAATTTGTATCTTGCTTTTATTCCTAATACTGGTTTTCTTGATAAAAAAAAGTCTTTGCAAGCCTTTTCTATGCCGATTAGAGATATCAAAGTTAAAAGGGGACAATTGATTCGTGGGAAACACTCCATATGATGATCAAAAACTCAGTTCAGATGGATCTTTTATTGCTAACAAAGGAGTAGGAGTGATATACTGTGTAATAATAAAGGTGAATTAAATTAGTTTATGATCACTTCTCATTGTTTGGTAAAGTATTGAAGCAGAGTTGGAGGCGTTGATTATAAGATTAGAAGTTCATTACGATCATGGTTTCATTGTATCGATTGTAGAAAGTGATAACAAGACTATTGTAGATGCTTTAATTGGCACAGCTATTTCTCCTTGCATTGTTCGTCATGTAAGCACTTATATTAAGGCTCGATTTGGTCATGTTCTTTTCAGCCACACTTACATAGAGGGAAATACATTGCAGATGCTTTAGTTGTTCATGGTCATACTCTTCAAATGCACCTTTAATTTATTAGAGATTCCTTTTGCAGTCAGAAAATTCTTCGTTAATGATATTCAAGGTCTCTGTTTACAAGAAATTGCCTTGCTTTATTTATTTTTGAAGTTTATAGTTTCTAATTTTGGTTAAGTATGATGTATCGTCTTTTTTCTTTATTGACGATTGTTGTTTATCTTATTTTTGTTTGTAATTCCCCCGACGTACTCGTACGCACAACCAACTACCACTCACGCTCGACGCAAGAAGAATAGTACCCCTCTTTCCTTAAAAAATTGTTAACTTCAGAAGAAGGGAAAATAAATAAACAAATAAAATGGTATCAATTATATCGATAGATAATTTAGAAAAGTATACACTGGAGAGATTGACGAAAATACAAATGTAAGGTTCCTTGAATTCCTTGTAAATTCGTCTTTCAAAGCATCAACGACTTTGCAGTAGGGATTTCGGTAGGCAATCAAAGAAATTTACCCATTAAGTCTTTCTTATCTCTTTTTATTTGTTGGTGAATCAGAAAACCAGAAGAAAATTAAATGTTCCTTTCTTATTTTATGGAGTCTAATCATGAAGTAAACACACTCAATGGTCAAATAGTAAAGAAGAGAACAGGTCATTCTATGAGTATGATCAACATTGTAGTTATAGTAAGTAGGACCATTGGGTCAATGTGATCACTATAAAAGAATCTCTTATAAAGAACAATATGCATTGTGAAACGAAGGAACACTGAACCTATATAGCCCTCAAGTCTTTGTGAAGGCCAATGATTTTGATAGTGCGTCTTGAGGCATGAAAAATGAGAAAGTTTCAGAGAAGTCGGAAAAAATAAAGGTGAAAAACACTCAAAAAAGAAAAAGAAAAAAGGCAACATGTTATCATTACAAATATCTATATAGATTGTGTTGTTTAAAGTTTATCAGCATACTTAAATGATGACTTGTATATTTAACATGATTAAACATTTTGAAATGACATAATGACACCATTTGGGAAGCTTAGATACAAAAGTAACATCATTTTTATATTATTATACTAAATTAAATGATTCAAATATTACACATATTATATTTTAATAAAAAAATTCAAATCCAAATACTATGTGTTATATAAAATATAAATTTTGAAACTCTCGTGTGATCAACGAAATTTAGAGAGATCGATATTCCACCATGATCTTGTCTCGACCCCTGTAGAGGTGGAAATATTTTGTGAAATCTCGAGAGTTTTAGTTCATTGATGGAGCCATATGCATTCAGCATCTTTAATCCAAGGTAGGTGTATCCTTTCCTTCTTTTTCTTTTCAATTCTATTCATGTTACTTCTTGTCAAACAAGTAAATCCATTCACTTCACTAGTCTATTAAATTGTAAAACATGTAGCTATCAAAGGAAATATTTGAACTTTATCATCAGTTAGTTAACACTAAACTAGAGAAACAAAAACGAGGTTTTCGTGCTAATATTTCTCCTAAAAGATATGCATAAGTTCACATGCACTACCCACTTTGCTTATGGTCATTTGTGTATGATCAAACCCACCAGCACTGTTAAGAACTAGGTCATCATAAAAACCAATATATCGAGAGAAAAAAATCAGATATAATGTGTTTGGTGTTGAATTATGTATCGATTAAATCTCTTTTTACTATCAGTTTGAGTTTTTAGTAGAGTTGATCTAACATTTGGCAAGACAATTTACTTGTGAAATACCTTGCGACGTCCAAAGAAGCAACCATCCGGTTCAATTGAACCAAAGAAATCCAACTTCAAGAGACACCCTTTTAGCTTATCATAGTATAGACCTCTAATCGGAAATGTCGGGTCATACTTGAATTCCATACAAACCTCGGGATATCTGAGCTGATGAAAACAGAAATCACGTAGCAATATAAAAATTAAGTACACAAATTAGCAAATAGAATATATCAAGCATCCATCTATAAGCTTGGACTGACCTCGTTAACCATATGCTCTTTGGCAAGATCATATATTAAAGTCTGTAAGTTGTCTGAGTAATGCGCCAATGTGTAATCATAGTCGAATCCATAAACTTGGATATCCTCCAGTTTCAGATTTTTATTTACGTATATACCTAGAATGAGATTCCAATTCATATTCATAAGAGCAATTGTTAGTAGAGACTTCATAATCACCCATCCCCCAATAATAATAAAGTTTATCCAGCCCATTGATATAAACAATGCTTAGAACCTTCGGGGTTCATCTTTGGCATTCCCTTCAGTGCCTCGGGAATCTTCAGGAAACTCTGCTTGGCCAGATCAAACTCGCGGCGAATAGTAAGTACGGCAGAAGTCAAATTATCTGATCCATTGTGCTTATGTTCCTCCTCAAGTTTTGATGCGGTTTGATCAAGAAATGGAATGACACTGTAGCCTCTAAACCTCCTTCCAGTGACTGAACCTGAGAATAAGAAACCCCCAAATGTAGAACAGTTTAAGTA
Organism: Melianthus villosus; assembly: GCA_036897605.1. NCBI lineage: Eukaryota > Viridiplantae > Streptophyta > Magnoliopsida > Geraniales > Francoaceae > Melianthus > Melianthus villosus. The sequence continues at coordinate 10,374 of JAYMTC010000411.1, forward strand.
ATTGTGCTCTTATAATACTAATATGTAGCATTGCCATGAACTTCATTTACATATGCAGCTTCAAACACATAATTGAAGAACAGAGAGTGGCACTAGTAATAGGGGTATTAAATACTCACCATGCTTTTTCAAAACTATATACTTTCTTGGCACAAACACACAAAAATGATAAATGTTTACCTATTTATTGATTGATGTTGATCATAACAATTATTTAAAAAATAAAATGCAACATAATGCAATTAATTCACAAGGTAGAGCAATAGAACCTGCTGGTGCTCCATTAGAAGAAAAGCTCGTCGCCTGAAACAAAGAATGTAAATACACTTTGAATAGTAATGAACTGAAATGAGATAAGGAGAGAGAAATTACAGTTGCGGACGAGCATAGAGGAAGAAGCCTACGAAAGTAAGCCATGAAAGGAGAGAATAATTTCACGGATGCATTCTGATTCTAATAATAGGGTTTTATTCAGTTTTGTTTTGGTCGTCGGCGAACCCACATCAAAAGTCGGAGCCGATTTTCCAAATGTTCATTTATTCGCATTCACCGTCTTTTATTGGTAGAAAAAATGTGGCTCTCTCTCATTTACTTTTTAATAGATTGATTACCTCTCTCTCTCACGTGAATGTTTTTGGTAGTCTTTTAATTACACGAAATTTTAGCTGAAAAAATGTTTCAATTTAGTGTCCCCGACTACAACAAATTTTTAAATTGGTACATTATTTTTACTAATAATAATAATCTCTTGAATATATAAATGAGTATTCACGTCTAAATTTTATAGACTCAATTAATTAAAAGAATTTAAATTATCAATAACACGTTAGTAATGATAAACGAGTAAGTCCTTACACGACATTTCTTTACCTATTACTTTAATTGTGCATCTATCCTCTTACCTTTCAAAGTTGCATCTCCCTCTCCTACCTTTCACCTCCACCGCCATCTCTTTTCCTATCTTTTCTCCATTACTCCATTTATTCATCATACAACCAACTTCTCTCTCCTTTCATTCAAATGTTTGGATCTTAAAAAGTAGAACAAAGTTTTATAACACATAGTAAATTCCACATGGTAAAACTCATTATATTCCGATTCGATAACATTTAGTCCTAATTTTAAATAGACAATTTCTCCGTATTATAAAGACGAGAAAACACCTCTTATTTCTAAGGATTTCTATTTTGTAATCGTACCTCACATTATCACACGTACTCTTAAATTCGTTCCTATAAAATTTACAACAACATTAATCGTATTGCAAATCTGAAAACTGAAAAAGTAGGATAACAATATAATATGAAGTATCATTTATAATATGGTAGGTAAGTGTGAACACGTTTAATAAAAAAACATTTCAAGCTGTAATTTTGAAATTAGTTTTCTTCCAAAATTTGGATTTTCGAAAATTCTACTTAATACTCACTTCTGGATATGGTAAAATTTTCTTGTCTTATATTGTAATTTGAATTACAGCTTATAGTGATTCACCGAATTTGGTATTCTTTAAAGGATTTGTTTATCTTTGTTATGGATTTGGACGAATATAATAGTTGGAGTAAGAAGCTGGTTGCATGATGAGTAATTGGACAATGGAAGAAAGAGAGAACAGAGAAGGGGAGAGAAAGAGGTAGATGATACATACTAATATGAGGGGTTAAAAATGGATTAGTATTATGAATTTATTAGCTAGAGTTTAAAGTAATTGTTTTCTTAGTATTTAGTCAGTTTTTTTTTTTTTTTTTTTTAAAGAAGGATATCAATAAATG
>JAYMTC010000412.1:0-12138 GCA_036897605.1 Melianthus villosus
GATGAGCATTAAAAATAAAAAATAAATAAAAATAGAGAAAGAATACAATTTTAGTGTGATTATAAAAAAATAGAGGAGAAAAAAGTAAGGAAGAAAATATAAAAAGAAAAAAATGAATAATTAGTAAATCTTAAAAAGATGGTAAAAGTAATTTTAGATTTATATAATGACTTTTCAATGATATGATAATAATTAAAAAATATAAAGAGAAACAAAATAATTATAAAGAGAAAGGAGAAAAAAATGTAAAAGATAAAGTTTATAGTTTAAATTTGGTTCTTGAAACCTATAATTTCAAACAAAACCATAAACCATAGGTTTGATAAACCAAACCAGACCAAACTGCAGGTTTAGGTTTGGTTCGGATTATAGTTGCACGAAGCGTGAGCGGGTGCGAGAAGGGAACTGAAGAATCGTTAAAAATTATAAAAATTATATATTGAGAATCGAGGTTCCGAGACGGACTCGTTTCTCGTCTCGAAGATTCCTGCAACTAAGGTTCGGATTGATTTAGACTTCACCCTAAATCATTCGCACCCCTAGTTATAATCTCTCTATACCACTGTGTTAAATAACTATTTTTTTTTCATTTATATGTTAAAAACGAAATTTGCAATTTTTTTTGACAATTTTGGAGAATAATTTTGAAAATTGAAAAGTTCGGGTGCCAACTTGAAGTTTTTCAATAATTTGGGTTTTGAATAGAAAGAAGAATTATGAAATGGAGGCAGGGAGGAATGCAAATCTTGAGAATGTATTGACACCTGAGTTTCAGTGACATGGTGAAGGGCAGATCTCCATGGTCCACCACTGGCTTCTAATTGTCTGGCCCAGTTACGAGCCTGCTCCCAATGTCCATTCTTCTCCAAAACTGTTAAAAGTGAAGCATCATCTAGACTTTCATCCCCAAGGTGCAGAAGATTATCTTTGCGCAACAAAGGTTCAGCTAAATTAATTTTCCAATAGAGCCGTCGATAATATGTTGCAGCAGGTCCTCCATCACCAAAGTCAATAACAGCAAGAAGTTGTAGCAAGCATCTTTTTTCATAAGGAGATGGACAAGTTGAAAGCATAGCATCAGCAGCTTTTACAGCTGTCGAGCTTATCCATGATGTACCAACATGTCCTTCTCTTAAACCAGTTGGTTCTTCTTTAATTCTAGCAGAAAACGACCCCAGGTGTGCTGAAGCTTCAGATAGGCACATTTGTGAAAATGCCTAGAAAAGAAACAAATTTGATATTAGAAAATTAACCTGCAGTTTTAGCTTCCAAGGTCAAATCCAAAATATATATTTGGCATTATAAGGTTAACTTTTCACACTTAAGGCTGACAATTGAGAAAGCAACTCTCCCTAACCTAAAGAACATGGGAAATAGAAACACGAGACCCTTAAGTTTGTTTACATACTTGAAGGGCACGGATGAAAGGTAACAGAGAGCATGAGGGAAGGAACATTTCAAATGCTCTTAGCAAGGGAAGAAACAACTGTTGTTCACAGAGCACAGCAATCATCCTGGACAGAGAAAGAACCCCTTCATCAGAATCACTTGAAGCATAATTATATTTACTAGCTTCTTTTTTCTGCTCTTCGTCAGTGTTAATGTTTTGGTCGACCAATACACTTGCACCAGCAATACTTGAACCATTGGATGTAGCAACTAATGGATTTATTGACGTGGATTCCATAATCCGTCTACGCTTAGAATTCTGTCGGTTGTAATGAACTTTAAGGCCCCTATTACTAGTTGGCAAGGAATTAGTAGCATCCACAGCTGCTCCAACATTATTTGCAATCTTGGAGGCAATGTCGTTCACTTTGATGGATGAAGTCTCCCTGAAAAAAAGATCTACATTCAGAAACCTTAAATATTTGCACAAAAAGAGAACTATAAGAATGTGGATAACTGGTCAAACAATATAGAAAAAGGAGCAAATATATTTGTCAAGAAGTGGAGTTGGCACCAGAGCAGGATGAGAGGAATTTTTGTGATGGTTTAGTCCTATTCAATAGACTTGTGATATTTGTGGAGTGACTTGAACCCAGTTGACCGGACAAGAGGAGATATGGGAGGACAAAAAGTAGAGCATGGAGGTAAGAAAAAGGCACAATGACAGGAGATCAAAGACAACTGCTTAAATAAGGTGCTTGATTAAAGAAACAAACTAATTTAGCATAGCCCACCCCAATCAGTTGGGACTATCTCTTAATTATATTGGATTAAAGTACTAATAAAAGCAATCGAACCCTTGGGAAAAATGCAGGCCGAAATCCATATGAAGATTAAGAAGGTATGGAGTAGACTGAAATGTTCAAACGTTACGAACATATAAACCAACAAACATAAAAGACAAGCATCATTTAACAGGGAGAGATTGCAACCTTGCTGCTGTGATCTCCAACCAAACTGTTAGGCATGACAGTGAAGAAACATCTGGAAAGCATGAGGCAATCAATGCTAAAATAGACCAGGACATCTCCTTTGCTTTCACCAGGAGGGCCTCTCCAGGACATTTTTGCTTCTCACATTCTGCCAAAATGCCAAATAGCTCAACAGCAACATATACATTTTCATCTGAAACAAAATTTTCATCTGAAACAGGATTTTCACTCCTCTTTTCTCCAGTATCCGAGTATGATGAAGAAGTGGCTTTTCTTCTTGATCGCATCCCTTTTAAAACCGTTAAAATATGTACTTTAAGACGCGGATCACTAAACTCCTTTGAAGCCTGAAACATAAAATCACGTGGCACATTAACCACCAAAATTACAGTGCTACAGTGTCTTCAACCAAAAACTTCATAAATTATATTGAGAAAAATATGACTCACTACTTGAAGAACTGTATCAAATGGGTATCCACCAGCTTGAGCCTCAGTTAAAAAGCCGACCTTACATAAGACAGTGAAGATTAAGGTTCAAAGTGAGTAAAAGATATGTTTATATACAAAAAACTGAAATTAAAAATTAGAGGGATACCCAGTCATTATCTCTTGCTAATAGGGCAAGGTATCTTGTGCTTAAGGGAAGCTGGTGCATCTGACAAAAAACTTTAACTAAATTCCAATGCTGGCTAGCAGCTTTTTGTTGACCTCTTAGCTCACTGCCATCACCACTGCCACTTAATAGCCAAGATCCGCATGTCTGTCCATCTACCACTAGTGGAAGACTCGCCTTTTCCAAATGTTGTAGGACTAACATGAGAGCTCGCAATGGTTGTTTACGAGAAACTGATTTTAGACTTTCCCTTTGATTATTAATGCTTGAGCCTTCCTGGTGCAGATAATCATCTGCCAATGCTCGAGCAAGAGAATCTACTATATTACCTTCAGGAGATACTACCTGGACTGCAGAAGCCTTTGGCCAAATTTGCCGATAATTCTCAATATTTCTACTAGATTTATAGAAGGAAGATATTCGTCTCAATGCAGCAATGTCTACCCGGAGCATACCAGCAGATAATCCACAAAGCTCTAGGAGAAAGGCACAAGAACAGACCAATACAGAATCTTCAAAATGCATAATAGCAAGTGGACAGACCTGAAATTCAAGAGCAATAACTTCTTTTAAAAACGTCTGTGTAAAATCAAAGAAGTAGCGTGTGTATTCATTAGTTTAGGATCTTCCCCAAATAGTATATCAGGCTAAGGCTAGAATCAACCACATGTTGCACTCACTGACACTATTCAAGTGATCTCATTCACCTTAGTTATATATTTCAATTTATTTAAAAGAAGGATATGCGTACAGATGAAAGAAGTGACTCTTCAGTCTCTGTAATAGGTGCAAGAAGTGTTTGCACATCTGATTGCACATTTGTTTGTCCATGTACTGAACCACCTGATTGTCTTTCTGATTTCAAATGTCGAACTCTGACACGAAGAATATGGTTAAAAGCTGCCAATGCACGTCCACGATGCAAGTGGTGCTCCAGCCCAAGTCCTGTCTCCTGAAATTTAAGGGGGGGAAAAACTTCTGAAATCAGAGGCAGCTTTATGGATCAACCATCTATCAGCAAAAGCTGGGAAGCCATAATCTCAAAACAATAAATATTTCGAGAGGATTGCTTGCTTGGATCTATAATTAAGGGAGTGACATACAATTCAAATGAGTTCATTTGAATTGAAAAGCGTCTGATGACCATCGTGTGACCAAAATAAAGGAGAGAATATGCTTTCAGATTGAAAGTATTGGTTATTAAGAAAAATATCATAAAAATGAGTGCACTAAAATGAATTTTGAAACTGACATGTACCATACAAAATCGGAGGAATAACATATAAAGATATTAGTATTACAAAGAGGATGCATCAATTAATCAGACAATAAGAGAATTAGATTGTTAGCCAATCGAATTTGGAGCCGGCCGACCGACCATTTACAGCCTTGATTAAGGCGTATTAGATGCATAATCTCAGTTATTAGTTGTAAGGGTTGATTTGTCCAGTAATCTTATACTTACAAAATCAGCTTCCAACCTGTTGTCGCTATTTTATGTTATTATCAGTTAAGTTTCAACTAAGCCACTTAAAATATGTTAAGAAACCAAACATGGGTAGAAAGAGAAAGAACATAAAGATCTTACGTGGTTCAGCATAAGTCTATCTCCACGGGAATAACCTATATACTCATTAAGTACAATGTCTCAACTCAACTCTCTTGATGCAATAATATTTATAATCACGTATTACATAATTTAAGATCTTGTATTATCTAATTTAAGATCTAGTCAAGTATCTTGTCTTAATATATTATATTAAGAAACATAATATTCAAACACTTAATATATTATATTATGTTTCCTATAATTTAAGATCCACAGACAGCTCCTCACATGACTATCCCTCACAAGGTTAACCCAAACACAGCTTTCCCCAAGCACACGGCTTCCTCTCACGGCTGTCCAAAAACACAGTTTCCCCATCACCAAGCTCCTCAAATCCCAAAACTGCAGCCAACCCTTTTTTTTTTGGGACATGAAAAATAATTCTGGCTGGCTGCTGTAGTAATTCCAGCCGGCTGAACACTATTTCCAGCATGAGCAGAGAAGTGATTTTTTCATTCTCTCAATCTCTCACACGATTCACGAACATAATTTTCAAACAAATGATCAAAACTCTACGCTTTGATACCATGTTAAGGAACTAGACATAAGGATAAAGAGAAAAAAAAATTCAACGATTTTATGTGGTTCGGCATAAGTCTACCTCCACGAGAGTATCTCATATATTAATTAAGCATATCGTCTCAACTCAACTCTCTTAATACAGTGACATTAGCTTATATTAACAACTACACATGTTACCTTAATTTATTATCTATTCAAAATATATTGCCTTAATATACTGTATTAGGAAACTTAATATTTTTACACTAAATATATTATATTATATTTCTTAATATTCTAACAAACGTTATATTATTATATTTCTTTGTATTCTAACAAAACAAAACATATAAATATACTCACTAATAGCCAAACTTTTGAAATATTCTGGCACAAGGACTCGGCTTGTCCATTCTAATGTGTATGTGTGTCCTCCACTAACTAATAAACAAGAAAACTTGGAAGGAAGTGTAGTGTAGGAGAGAACCGGTTCTCAAATATTCCATACTCCCCCATATTCATCAAGAGAAAAACATGACATCGTGATGCAAGAAATTCAACTTGCAACTGCAATCCGTCAAGATTTCAAAGCAATCATAGAGCAAAGCTAAAGGCTCCTAACAATAGAAACATTACTACAACACAATAAACAAGTCAAGAAGAGTATGAACATGAGCAAACTATGGATTAAAAATATGTGAAAAGGAACATACTTCAAGTGAAGAATCATAAAGTTCCTCTTCAAGATGTTTTTGAATAGTCGCTTCCCAGGAGACTGCATTGATTACTGTATGTTCATCTGCATTTACGAAAAGATTAATGTCTCTGTGTACGGATTCCATTGTCGATAGTCCTGTCACCGACTGCCATCCAAGAGGACCCTGCCACATGATACAAATACAAACTATGAAAGTCATTTCGACATGATGACATCATTCTTAAGCCTGGAGAAATAATAAATACATTAGTACTAAAGATACATTTCCTTTATGTGTTATGTAAAAGAATACAGAAACGGAAATTATACAGGATTTGAAAAGATTATAGCATGGCAAAACTCAGTGTCATGCAGAGAACATAAGAAATTTGCTGACCTGGACATAAAGCTGAATCAATTGCCTTACAGCCTTGGGGAACCAGCATGGCAGCATTTGTAGAAGGGAAGTATCGTATCCAGAAGAGAAGAAGATTGTATCGCGCCAATTTAGATAGTTTGACAAAGATGAATTTCCAAAGACTGGAAGTTGGAACAGAATAGAAAGAATTAACCTACAATAATAGGATGGCTGTCTACCCACGAAACTGAAACCAAAATAATAACTGGAGAGAAAAACTAACCGTTCTTTGCTTTGGGGCCCAAAAAGTTGTAAGTTGCATCTTGTCCAAAACACGCAGCCACAATTGTACGCCACAGTGTAGGGAAGCGTTGTAGCGTGGGCCTGAGGTTCTCCAATGTGCATTGCGCCAAGCAGCCACTGTACCTGTTGACAGTTCCACTACTCAGGCAACTCTGAATTGGGATAGGAGCATAAACTAAGGTTGCTAGAGCTGCCAGTTCACCCCCTCCTTCTGCAATGTCGTCGACAGTACGAATTATTTCATCAATCTCCAGAACACTGAGGTTAGTAGCAGGAACCAGATTGCATGACATCATCGAACGAGCATTTGAAAATGATGCTTCATATTCATGTCCCTTTATCCTAGAGAAGAGCAACCATTTTGCCCAATGACAATCTCCCTGTACGGATGCATTATGTTAAACTCATGCTACTACTCTCAAAGTTAACCATAAGTTTTGAACCCACAGATAGATCATACATGGTACAAGCAAAATTCTAAGACTCTGTATAAAAAATGTATTCCTCACAGCTTCCATGATAAACTAAATGAGATAAAGGGGGAAAAGCAGAAATATGGTTGTTCTTCAATTCTTTCTTGTTTGATGAAAGAATTAATTGAAGATCTGGGTTAGTTGAGTGTTGCAAACAATGATAACAACCAACTCGTGAAACTTGAGCTTTTAGAACAATCGGCTTGACATGGTATAAGAGCATGAGGTGTTTTGTTCAAACCTCCACTACTACATTCAACCCCTCAAGTTTTCAAGCATTTACTAAGTACAAGGGTTTAATATTGGTCCATGCTTCAAGCGGTTTCTTGGAAATAAGGAGTTGTGGAGGAGAATGACTTTTAGAGATTTTTATGGGAAGAAGCAGCAAAAACAGAACGCAACTACATGTTAACTAATTTAACAAGATACAACACTATCACCATTTTATGCAATTCCCAAATTCAGCGGAATTTACTGAAAATTTGCACAACCATAATTCGATGTGTGTTTATGTTCTCTCTCTGAACTACAAATGTAATTTTCATCATTTTGAAAAAATGAGATGAAATTTAGTTCCCTGTTCCCAAATAAATGTCTATTTCTCTGTAGAAACATGTCCTAAAGGAAATATGCTTAATCTATTACAGTATTGTTCACAAAAACTTAGTTTCTAAGCAAATAAACCTTAATGCATATTTTCATATTCATCAGTGTCTTTCTACTTTCTCATACAAGGATCCAGTCACAATAAAATGAAATGTACATTATTTTGATCATAACTAGTAGTAGTAGTTATAGTATGATGTCATTTTTGCTTTGTTTCTGAGTGATGACAAAGTTGCTCAGTCTAGACGTACCAGGTCGGCATGCGTAATATATATATATACATAATGTATATATTGATGCAATTGGATTTTAAAGAAGTTTTTATTATTGTGGAGTGATAGTTTTAGCTTCCCAATTGAAGTATATATTGAATAAAAAAACAAGTTAGAAACAAAACTTTTAAAAATATATATTTGGCATACAAGAGGTTTTGAAGGTATGGAGAAAACTAACTACTCACTTGCAGCCTTGTCATCTAGGGAGAAGCTAAGCATAAAACGAACATAATGGCAGAAGTGCTTTAACATTTCAACTCTTCCCTTAAAACAGCATCCTTAAGACAACTTTTTTTTGGTGCTTTTGTTATGAACTTACCATGTATTGCATGTTGCAATTTTTTTCGCATTTTATCCCCCGCTTCACTTCAGCTGGACCTGAACTCAACTAAGAGCTCCTGAAACTAGTAAAGGACTCTCCTCCATTAAATCGATCCACTTTACCTCTTGAAATTTTAATTGTTTTTAATTATTATTTCGTTGATAAAATCTGGTTTAAGATTGTTGAAATAAATATATCGATTAAATCTCCTTCTACTATCAGTTCGAGCTTTTAGTAGAGACGGTTATTTAATATGGTATCAGAACAAGAGATCAAAGGTTCGAACCTCCGCTGCTACAATTTTCCCTAATTTCTCGTGCATTTGTGAATGACCAATATTGGGTCGCGTGTTGCCTGCCTCAAAGTCAGGAATTGATTGTGCATATTTAACAAAGATCAATCAAATCTTAATCCACTCCCTACTACCCCTTGTGCCAGTTAAAAAGGCCATGAATAGATTATTGAACTCTCAGCTTATATGAATCATAGTGATGCTTGATTTAGCGAAGATTAAGGTAACAGTTTTTTATAATGTAATCTGAAGTGGAGGTTGGAGAATCATCGTCAAAGCTCAAATTAAATTAAGCTTGTTTTATGCTTTGAATTTCCTTTTGGACTTGTCAAATGGTATAATCTTAAAAGCCATCATACGGCCTTTCAATTATATGGCAGATTCATTACCTCTCCTAAAAATCTTAATGCAGGTTGAGCGCATCGGTCACAAAAATATTTTTTTTTGTCAACTGTCCTATAACATGTCCATAAGAAATGGGTAAACAAATTCTTAATAGAAGCTAAACTAGCTAGGCAAGACACTAAATTATAAGCACAAACAGGTAAACCAAATTCATTATTGGAGCTGAGAAATATAAGCACCTAGAATAATACATCAGAAGAAAAGTCATGCCAGCTGGAAATCAAGAAACTTACTGCAGCATACAGAAATGAACCAAGTGAATCACCGTCTCGAACCAAGTTGTGATGGTCAAGGTAAATGTCCAGAAGATTTGGCAAATTATGTTGTGCACAGTGATGTATAAGTAGTTTGTGTAAAGCTTGCATAGTATCTTCATTAAACATCCCACCAATATTTGAGAAACCCCGATCAGATGAACTCTCAAAAGAATCACCCTTGTATGGAATCTGATATATGCTAGTAATGTAGCCTGAACGAGCCAGAAGAGGTACTATCTCAGCTGTGCCTTCCCAGTATTCCTTAAAAAATATTAATTTCTTTGCAAGTTCTTGCTCCATGTGTGTCCTTAACCACGTGGAGCACATAATATTAGCTGGAAAGCTAAAAAAATTGACACCTGGAACATCCATGCACACAGCATCTAAGTCTTCAATGGAACATATATAATTTCCATACTCAGAAAGTCCCCTATTATTTCTAACAGTGGGAGCAGGTTGTAAAAGACTTAAATTGACCTGAAGGTACCCATCTGAAAGTAGAGATGTAGGAATCAGGTCCAAAAGTTTTAGAACTTCCTCCCAGTTATTATGACATATAAAGTACTCGAGCTGTGATTCCCACAATACATGAACACCCATAGAAAAAGGTTGATCCAATACTATCTGCACAAGATAAAAAAGATTCTAAGTCCAACCATCAAGAAAAGAAAGAAAAAAGAAACTAAAAGCCAACTGCAAGAAATAACTTTCAGAAAGTAGAACACGGAACATCCACACCTTTGATTGATTGCAATATTCTGTGAACTAAAAAACTATGACTTTATCTAATACAAATTTCCCGAGATTTCTTTCAAAGAAATATTGAGTCTCAATCGGAAGTCCCTTAACTTATACACCCATGATGATAACTAACATTGAAATTATCGAGAACTTGGCTTATCTGCAGAAAATCCTTTTACTTGTATAGTTTAGTTGACTATCAGGAACAAGATTATATTGAACTGAACAAATATAAGGAAAGACACCTCCCTAGCAAGAAAAGACTAATAAAAAACAAGTTGACATAATAAACTGACATGAGCAATTTCCAGCATTTTGCTTTCCGGCAACTCGGGTTTCAATGTCTAGCTCATTTCCTAAAGAAGTCTAAAGTACAAACTTGTCTCTTGTAAATGACTAACAAAAATGAGAAGTGATTTACCCGATCAATAGTTCTCTGATCCCAGGCATTAGACCAGACTGCTGCAGCAGCCCAGTATCCTGCATGTGCACTATCTTCATCTACCATTGGACCAGAAGGTTCTTGATTGACATTTGCCCATGAACCCAGGATGACTCCATCAATCTCATCACACTCAATGGTAAGATCCTTGAATAGATGTGAATGCAATAAGTGCAAAAGTTTTTGCTCCGGAGCATTAGGTTTGGAAGTAACTCTCCCATCATATTCTTTCTGACGGCCATTGAATGTCTTCCAGAAACTGCAGCTAGGGTAGAGCCTCTTTTCCCGAAAAAGAATCAACTTTCAGCATAAACGTCTTTACATGTCAACTACAATATATTATAAATAAAACATGTAACTGTCTTAAATCTACAGACCTCAATGAGGGCTATCCTCTCCAGTATCTTCCACTCATATGCTCCAAGGTAACCATATCTTTTCATCTCCTCTGCAATCTGCACTCGCAGACATCTCCGTACTGTGCCTAACATTAACTGCTTGAGGCTGATTTCGATATCCTCTCCAAGCCTTTGAAGTGTTGCTACAGCAAGTTGGGTTTCACCCTATCAATTGCGCACAATTAGCTCAAAAATTGAATGTTCATGTATTCATATAAATACTGTTAACAAGCTACCTTCAGGAATAGGTCGTATGCAATAGCCCTTCCAGTGTCTCGAACTTCAGTGAAAGTATCGTGAGGCACTTTATCACTGATCAAATCTTCTGACCGATGAAGATGTAGTTGAAGAACTGCTAAAGGGAGACGACCAGATAGTAGGGCATCTTTAACAACAGTTTTAAGGTCCAAATTATCTAACTTCCAGCGTGCAATCATCTCCTTGGGATTTTCCAAGGGAAGAACTTTCTTTCCCAAAACTCCCAATTGTGGCACTAGGGCAGATGTTTCACCTGAATCCTCTACATCCAAATGTGTGTTGGAATTCAACGATTCCACAGGCACCAAATCAAGTTTGTTGTTGGCCATCACAGATACAGGAGACGCCTCCAATAAAACTGGATCAACAGGAAGAACTGCAAGCTTAGCCCTTAATTCCGTTGACACAGAATCAACAGGTGCCTCCAATGGCTCAGAGCCTGGCCTTCTAAATTTTGCACTAAGCCGCAATTGCAGATTTCGGATTATCTCCAGTAAGTGAGCCATCTCATGAAACCTTCTTGAGTTTCCCATTTCATCTTGAACTTCATCTGGTGAAACTGGTGGTAGAGAAAGTACCCGGCCTCCCACACCCTGTGATAAATATGAATATCTCTTCTGCTGTAGCAAGGCATACTTATGAATCATATTTGTTGCAAATCTGGTGCCTAATGCTAGAAGCCTGTTACACAATATCAAAGAAATTGTATAACTGTCCCAAGAAAAATAAACTAAACATGTCCATACAAATATCAAGAGTGATTCTCCTAAATTGGATGGTCCAAGTAATTGAAGAATAATGATAAATGCCAAATCTAAACCCAGAACTAATACCACTAAAGACCAACACAATAATCTGAATGCAAATTTTATAGTTCAATTGGTTTCGTGAAAATTGCTAAATTTCACTTCATTGGCCATCCACTAATCTGAAGGCACTATTTTCTCAGGATATTTATCCACAGGGGTGGATGACTCGCACAAAAAGTAATTTTTCATACCTATACTACTTTGAGAACTTAGCATATGTGCTTATTAGCAAATTTTGTTGTCGTGAGAATCATATTTTATTATTTTTTATTTATATATGTAAGCTCACGAGGATATTCTAAATCATAGTTACACGAAACGAGTGCGGAAGCGTGAATCGTTACAAATTACAAGATTCCTAAGTTAAGAGGGTCGATGAAGCGTGTGTGTATATAT
>JAYMTC010000413.1:0-12129 GCA_036897605.1 Melianthus villosus
ATATATATATATAATTTTTTTTAAATCCACATGTATCTTTATCCGGCATTGGAGATAGGAATAATTATGTTCAAGGCGGGAGTGATGTTAAACTTCTTTGACCATTGAGACCAGCTCACTTATCACTGGACAACAAATTGATGATATAAAATTAAGGTTTCATAACACGTGTTATATTATTTACAGTTATACTATATGTGTGAGATATATTTGTATTGTAAGTAATAATGACTAATATCCACATATATTTTATTTCCATAATAATGTATGGAATAAATGTTCAATGACTAAAATAATATATTATTTTTCTCTTTCAAATTCTCAAATTAAAAAAAGTTATCAAATAAAATCTTCTAATTTTAATGTTGGGCATTTGCAAGAAATAATTTTTTAAATTAGCCCAGTTTCTATAATACATGTATATTATGTTTCCATAATTTTCTTTTTAATTGTATAAATAGATATTGCTTGTAAACCAAGTTGAATCACATAGGTTTGGAGGAAGAGACTATTATTATTTTTATCTTCTCATATATAAAAGGTATGTCACTTTGATAATCCAAAAGTAAATTACATAATTATTTTTTCCATCGATTTTGACTTTTTTTTTTATTTGTATGTTAACGGTTCTATTTTCTTTTTCATAACATAGAAGTCAATGTCGAACTGGTGCGAGATTCCGAATGACGTACTATGTATAATTGAAGAAAAATTGACAGTTTACCATGACACATTCAGAATGCGCTATGTCTGTAAGTCATGGCATAATTCATTATCAGTTATGCCTAATTTTAAAGTCAAGTAAATTTTATGGTTGTTATTCCCTTATGACAATAATAATAACATACGTGGATTTTTCAACACAACGAAAAAGAAAGTTTACAATATTGAAATTTCAAAATATGGAGGGAAATTGTTCAAGTGATCGTCACATGGATGAGTGGTTATTATAGAAGAAAAATGGGACATGTTCGCTGTAAATCCGCTACAAAGACAAGGCGAAATCTTCCACATCGAAAAACTTATCCCGATATATTAGATTATTGTCGTGATGAACCAATGAAAGAGTATTTTCTTAGTTTTAAAAAAGGCACAGATACTTCGTTTTGTGATTTGGCTCATACTCATTATTATCTTACTCATAAAGTCATCTTTTCTTCAACCCCTTCTTGTCGTTGTTGTATTGTCGTTGCTATATATGGCTCCATAATGGATTTGGCTTACTGCAAAATCGGACAAAATAAATGGTCACATTTATGTGAAGTTTTTTCTCCTTACGAGGATGTCATATATCATAAGGGAAAATTTTATGCCGTTAATTGTTATAGACTTGTTCTGGTATGTGGGGTTAATAGTTCTTCAACTCTTTTGTATATGTTCTTTATTCTCTTAAACCTCTACCCGAATAGTATTATTTGACAGAACATGGTTGTGATCTTATATTGGTCATCTGAACCGTATATTTTATTCCTGTTCCAAATAATGATGAAAGAAGTACTTACATAACTACAGGATTTACTGTTCATAAACTTGACATGAGTTGTACACTTTAGAATGATTTAACGAGTTTAGACATTGATATGCTATTTTTTTATTTTAATTCATCATTGATAGTTTTATCAGTTGAATTCCATGACACAAAGACAATTATATTTATTTTACATATTCTAATTATGATTTCTACTACAAAAATAATCTACATGACGAAGGTGTCTTTAACCTCGAAAATGGAGATATTGAGCTGCTACCTTAAACATCAACACAATATTAGTCCTTTGATTTGGCCTAGACCAATTTGATTTACAGTCAATCATCTTAAGTAATTTGTAAATTTGTAATAGTGTCATGATTGTTGCTCAATTGACTCATTCAAATTATAATTTGTTATAGTGTCATGGGTATATGTGAATCAAAAAGTTATGTTCAAAAAAATGGATTTTAACATTTTACTTTTATTCATTTATAAAATATTTCACATTTAATGAACTTGCTCTGTGATTAGTGGCTAAAGATCACCCAATAATATTTTTGTTTGGGGATATAGCAAGCTTGACAATTTTCTTCCTTCGAAGGTTATAAGTTTAATATCATGACAAATGGGGAGCAAGGGACTTTTCTTGTCAATATATTATTTAAATTTTGTTTCGGGTTATAATGTACTGTTCTCACTATATTATTTAAAATAAATTACGTAAAATATAGTACAAAAGAATAAATAATAAATTTGGAAAATATGATTATTAATTTTAATGTCATGGTATATAACAGCTTTTATAAAATATAAGAACACCACTTTATATAATTATACATTATTTTCAGATATATAATTATATTTAAATTTGAATATATATTGTGATTTTGTTTATGCCTAAGAAGAAGAAAATGTTAATAGAAAGAGTAAATTAAGTAATGCATCCGCCACTTGTGAAAAGAAATTTTAAAACCTTTCGCATTATCTATTTTATAGATAAAATAAATTAAAATATCCTACACAAAGAGAGAAGATTAAAACAATTCAGAAATATTTTTCTTACTAGTAAAAAGCTCCAATAATATTTTTCATACATAAATAATGCCTAAAACAAATTTATAAATTCATTTGGAACAAAATAAAATAAAAAACTAACACAACTCATGGCTTGGTAGAGATGTAAACAAATGAATAAACTTACCATAAATTGAATAACCGCATCAAACCCGTCTCTTTACACAATCTACTTTGACTTTCAGTTGCGATACAATATTTTTGTAGAACATGGTTGAGCCCTCAGTACAGTGAAGGAACACTTGTATTCATCTAAAACTGAATATAGCTATACTATACATCTCTCTCTATCTATAGATACATATTTCTCCTGAAGGAAGCAGCATAGGCTGAAGCTGTTTTTTCTCGACGTCAATAACGCTGCACATGGGGGTTTTGTTATTTATGCTTCTTGGCGTCTGAGTTGATACGAGGAGTTTTGAAGTATGTTAGAAAAGTTACTGGGAAGAACATTGTCCTCAATCCTTCAGCCTCAATGATTGGAAATATTATACCACACGCACTCTTAAGAGAGAAGAAATATTGTTCAATCAGACTAGAGAAACAACATAAAACTATACCACGACATGACTTGGGATTATATTACATTCAGCTAAAATGTATGAAATACTCACCAAAATTAGCCGAGCACCAATCAATATCCGCTCAATGGACGGAAATGGTAGTAAAAGACGACCTACACCATATATTGCAACAGCAAAAAAGTGAAGAACTAAAGTCAATGGAGAAGGATTTAAACCAGAGAGTAAACCCACTGGTCCTGTTGAAAAGATGCCTCCAAGGCTTGGATACTCAAAACATGATTGCCGCAATTCGTCTCTTTCACGATCAGGGGAAGCGGAAAACACTTTGTATAAGGCATCTGCGAGAGTATTTATCGTAGACGCTACTGGCTGGAAGTTTTAAATTCAAGTGTAAATAAGTTGGCAGATATAATATGAAGAAAAAAAATGCAAAGTATACACAGTTCTGGATTTCAGTAATTTGCTTTGGGATATCATGGTAGGAGTATCTAACTTACCTTGCGCAAAGTGTAGAAAGATTCAAGATATTTACACAAGGCAGATGAATCATTTAAGTCTTGCAATGGATTAAGAAGATCCCGAAGGACAACAATGTCTGATAATGCCACAGTCATTCCTCCCCCTGTTAAAGGATGTCTCATATTCAAAGCATCACCCATTAAAATAGCTCCAGGTGTAGGACAAGGATCCGCTGGCATGCTTCTATTTGGCATAATTCTTATATTTCCCTCATCAATTGCAGATAAAAAGGCATAATGAAGCTTAGATGGAATCTGAAACATGCATAAACTCCAATTAAGCCAAGATACAAGTGGCAAGAATACCACATTCTTGCTGAAGCCAGAGTGCAAAATAACGGTAATAGGGAAGTAATTCGATTAGGCCAAACAACAACAATGATTTAGCAAAAGAAATAGATACCTGTGAAGCCACAACAGTTCGCAAATAGTTGGCCATTTCACCATTGGCAATGGAAGGTAATTTTTTACCAGGTATATCAACCAAAGATCGGATCTCTGTACTACTAATTGGATAAAACAAAATAGGGGAAGGATCTGAGAGAATAACATGTCCATGATTAGCATATGGAAGATGACAGTTCTCGAGGACCAGACCAACAAAACAAGACGGTGCATCAACCTGCAGAAAGATTGACAATATAATTAATAAATTTGGTAGCCTACTATTTTCATGCTGATGCTAAATGAGCATGCCATATTTAGTGAACTGAATGTACACTTCGAGGAGACAAAACTCTATTTAGCAACGTGGTGTATTATCAAAAGGTCATACTGTTTTTGCAAGCAATAAAAACTCGCACATTAATCTTAGCCAACTTTACCTTGGGATTGCAATGAGAGCGGCGCAGATGTGAGAAACAGCCATCGCATATGATGGTCAGAGGAGCATACGCATTATGAACTAGGCCATTCTTAGTTTTGTAGTGAACTCCTTTAATAGTCCCATTTTCTTCAATGAAGGATGTTACTGTTCCTTGCTCCAGCCGTACACTGGACCAAAAATTTGATCGACAGACTACAGTACTTAAATTGGGGCACATGGATTTTCGATACAAAATGGCATTTGATGCAATTGAGCAATCAATTGAAGAACAGCATATTACTTGGGTAGAAGAGCAGCTTTTTCCCTCATCCTCTGAACGAAACGCCCATTATGGAAGCTCCTTCCAGACACATCAGAATGGAACTCTTCTAAGGGATAAGCCAGTCTGGTACTTTTTTCACCTTTAAAGATAGCATACCCAAAAACTTTATGTGCATCAATTTCCTCCACTCAATCTGCAAGTTAGTACACAAGAAGTGTTTGAAACACTGAAACTTCACAACCCAAAAGCTCCCTTACCACAAAGCCAACTAATCATTGACTGCAGTAAAGGAAGTTTCTTCGTAACAAAATATAGCATCTCATTAAGTTTATAAGCATGCTAAATTTGATATAACTTCAAGGCCCAATTCAATCAACTTCAAGTATCCCCCAGGCTGAAGCAGTTCGCCAACAATCTTATCAGGCTCACTCAAGTCCCTTTCAGTTACATGAACACGTCGCCCATCCTGCAAGGATTAGTAGAGATTCTAAGCCACCTATTGTTGGTAGGGCAGAAGGGAGAATTATTGAAACTTACAAAGAATCTAACAACATACAACACAGTTCAAACATAAAAAAAGTGATAATACCAAGAGCCTTTTAGAACACAAACTCAACTAGCCGAAATTGCCATAAAACCCTCGACAATCAATTACAAAGAAATTACACACGAAAAACCCCAAAATGCAGAACTAATCAGAATCCCATTATCAATAAAATTCTAATCTGACAATTTAATAAACATGAAATACGAATCATAAATACGTATACGTATTCATAAACCACCTTGCCAAGGGTGTAAGCAAGCGCAGCACCGGCGACACCAGCTCCGACGACAATGATATCTGTGTCCAATCCACTGCTAATAGAACGACATTCTTCAATCATCGTGGTTTTCTTATTTTCATTTTCATTATTGCTAATTTTAAAATTCTGGGTCAAATTGTAGAGAAGTAGTACGGCAAGCAAAGATGCAAGTGAAGTACCGAGAATATACCGATCAAATCCAGCCCTGATCGTGAAATAATTTGTGAAATGAGGAGCAGAAGAAGACAATAAAATCGAGCTCTCCCCTCCTCTGGGTAGCTTGCAAATGCATTCTCTAGCTGTAACTTTCTTGGATTTTCTAGTGTTTGTAGTCATTGAAGGAGTGAATTGGAGAGAGCTGAGAGAAATTGAAGTGAAATGCTTCTTTGAGATGAGAGGGTGATAGTAGTAGTTCCTGGGTTTCATGATCGACGCCATGAGCTAGATGCCAGCTGTGGAGAATCTGCACTGGACTTGGCTCTGTTTGTATATGGAGGGGGTCGCGATTGGAACCAAAAACATATTAAAAGGTGTCCGCTCCGCAAAAATTTCGGTCACGCCGAGTAAGGACCCATCAAATAAAAATTTTATCCATATATATCAGTTATTTTTTGTGTACGTTATGGAGTCACCACTCCATGTTTGAAAACTCTTTCAAATAGCATGAGCGTTGAAAGTATTCAATTAGATTAGAGCGTTAGATTATTATTCTAATTTTTTAGCTTAAATACTTATATGATACTTAAATTATTATGAATCATTTTAACGTCAGTACTATCGTTTTAAATATACTGTTAATTTATCTTAATTAACTTAATTTAATATGTTTTCTACTAATACTACCCATCCAAAATCATATATGGATAGAATTTAATAGAGTTCATCTTTATTGAACACCCTAAAGATTGATAATTCGGTTTTAATGAAGTACAAACCTATACGAAAAATCGAAGCCAAAAATTAATTTTTTTTTTAACAATAGTGTTTAATAAGGAGAATTTGGTTATATTCGATTCAGATATAGTTTTGGATGAGTGGTAATTAGTAGAAAACGAGTTGAATTAAGTCAGTTAATATAAATTAACACTAATAGTACTGACATTGAAACGATTTTAAGAGTTTATATATGTAATATATGCATTTTAGAGTTCATGTACTAAATTGAGATAAACATGATAATTCAGGTATCATATAAATATTTATGCCTATAATATATAATTAGGGGTAGAAAAATGTGTTAACGTGTCAGGTTTGTGTCTTGTTTAATCATATTTCGTGTCAAAATTCACTAAATCTATACACGACATGTTTACTAAACATGTCATAAACTCAAAACCCGTACATGACATGTTTATACACAAAAAACGACATGTTTAGATACATTTATTAAATGTGTCGTGTATCCAAAGTATACACGAATACGAATCTTAATTGGGTACATGTCTTAAATGTGTAGAAATATGTCGTAACATGTTTATATGAGTTTTAAATTAATTTAAGCATGTCTTGAAATATATGTTTAAACATGTTTAGTAAATGAAATTATATAAACGGGTCTTAACAAATTTTACCCGTTTAAACCCATCATACCCGTTTAAACCCTAAACCCGTTTAGCCGAAGCTCATACATGCTTTAAGCGTGTCGTGTTCATGGTATCGTGTCGTGTTGTTAATTGTCACTCCTAATAATAGAAAACATAATATTCTAACACTTAATATGTTATATTATGTTTCCTAATATTCCAATATTATATTATGTTCCCTTATATTCTAACAAAACTCAACAAGAAATTTCGAGGATTTTGCAAGTTTCATATAAAATTATCAAAAAAATTCGAATTGGTGGGATAAAAAATATCAAGAAAGATCAACAATTTTATGCTGAGTATTTCTCGTTTTTTAATAGTGTGAATTTTAATTTCCATAACTAGTATTATGGGAAATGTTAATTAAAATTATCGTAAAACATACTAAGTTCTTAAATTTTTATGCACTTATTGTGAATTATGACACTTAAGTATACAAATAAATTTTAAATTAATACGATGTGTCAACATTTACAATTATAGCATGTTTTTTTTTTCTCGAAGTGTTTTACATTATTCTCCATTTTTCCATCGTTCTTCAAAAATTTTATGAAATTTATCGAAATTTCTCATTTTGGATTCTCGAGATATACTATCAAGACGAGATTTTGTCCTTTGGATAAAATATACATTTTATTAAATACTTTTCTTGGTCTATGTGTTTTTTACCAAAAAGTACAGTTTTCAAGGGATAAGTAGTATTGTTCTCTAAAAAGTGATTAGCGCACAGTTTTTTATGGATAAATTTTTAAGTGTATATGATTAGTATATGTTGTGTTTTCAAAAAAAAAAAATTTTTGCTTATGTCACAGGCGACTTCTATGTGCGCGATAGGTCGGTTTTAGTTTGCCCAGAGTTTCAAAATCATATTTTTTTCACTAGTCGCGCGGTAGCCCTTCTATCAATAAAAAAAGGTTCTAATGGTTTTTCACGAATCTTACGGTAAGGACCATTGACGTCCAAAAAATGAAAGTACATGGACACGAAGTAAAAAATAAAAGTTTAGGGACAAGCGGTGAGAGATGGTAAGTATTGAGACCACTCATGTACTTAACCCTAAGGTTTTAAAAGTCTTTTGAACTTTTTTAGAAATTTGTTCCACTGAGGTTGGGCAGAATTTAGTGTTTGGTTTGAGAATATCTTCTTCTCTAAGTTTTAGCTAACTCTCAACGTCAGTCCATGTTCTTCCTTTGTGTTCCAGAAAGAATGTGAAGGACATAGCTTTTAGGGTTGACGTGGATTGCACGTGTAAACAAGTACTATTCTCTTCTTTGTATTCCATAGTAATTGAAGATTTTCATGCAGTACAAATGTGGCACCATAATGATATAGAATGTTGTTTGTAATGCTGGATATTCTCATTGAACTTATACAAATTTTGTTCTCATATTTCACTAACCACTAAAATTTTGAACTTTCAAAGGGAGCTTCAGACAATAAAAATTCATTGGATCCAAATTCAATGTCTACGGACCCCCAAAGTAATTCTCGCTGCATTTTCTGCATGACCAGAGAAAGTTGCCGAACTGTGCGCTCACGAACAAAAGTAATGAACATTCTGATTGAAAAGGGAAAACCCAATAAAGCTAATCAATTTTTTGATGGTTTGGTTGAGGGAGGGCACAAACCCTCTCTAATAACATACACAACCCTCTTGGCTGCTTTGACCATCCAGAAACACTTCAAATCCATACACAAAATTATCGCGGAGGTAGAATATAATGGAATGAAACCTGATGCGATATTTTTTAATGCTGTCATCAATGCATTCTCCGAGTCCGGAAACATAGAGGAAGCCATGGAATCCTTCAGGAAAATGAAAGAGAGTGGCATAAAGCCCACATCTAGCACTTATAACACATTAATCAAAGGGTATGGTATTGCCGCCAAGCCTGAAGAATCTATGAAACTTCTGGACGTGATGTCCCAAGAAGAAAATGTGAAGCCCAATCTACGTACTTACAATGTTCTTGTCAGAGCATGGTGTAATAAGAAGAACATTGCAGAGGCATGGAATGTTGTGGATAAGATGGTAGCTTTTGGTTTGCAACCTGATGCTGTTACTTACAACACGATAGCAAC
Source organism: Melianthus villosus (assembly GCA_036897605.1). Lineage (NCBI taxonomy): Eukaryota > Viridiplantae > Streptophyta > Magnoliopsida > Geraniales > Francoaceae > Melianthus > Melianthus villosus. Next base: position 9,150 of record JAYMTC010000413.1, read on the forward strand.
AGCTTATGCTCAGAATGGAGAGATGAAGCGTGCTGAGGGGGTGATCTTAGAGATGCAGAACAACAATGTGCAGCCAAATGAGCGAACTTATGGCATCATCATTAGTGGGTATTGTAAAGAAGGTAAAATTAAGGAGGCCTTGAGGTTTGTCTACATGATGAAGGATTATGGATTGCATCCTAATCTCGTTGTCTTTAACTCGCTGATTAAAGGTTTTGTGGATATCATGGACAGAGACGGAGTTGACGAGGTGAGTTAGATGTAATATCCTTATTTTGTTGATGTCCGTCCCTTCATATATCATTATTATTATAATAGTTGATTAAGAAAGTATTGTTACAGTTGCGTGTTTTTCTACTTTCTCCCTCCTGCTGGAATAGCTAAATTTTGTGATACATACATTATAACAATCCCGTTCACAACATGTTAAAGGTATATGTGTATTTGTTGGTATATATGTACACACACATATAATTGAACATCGTCTCTCTATAATTTTTTACTTCAACTGCCAGAGACCTGAAGATATGTATCTTCTGAAAAACATTCCAAGATTCTGAAACATGACCCTGTATGGTTGTTTCAAGTAATTATATTGTTGCTATTCTCTACAGAGCCGATCTAATATGATGAAATAACCAGTATTGATGGTAGGCATTTATGTGCAGGTTCTGACATTGATGGAAGAATTTGGGGTAAAGCCAGATGTGATAACATTTAGCACTATCATGAATGCATGGAGCACAGCGGGATTCATGGGTAAGTGCAGAGAGATTTTCGAAGACATGGTAAAAGCTGGGATAGAACCTGATGTACATGCATACAGTATTCTTGCTAAAGGTTATGTGCGTGCACGAGAACCGGATAAAGCTGAAGAACTTCTGACAGCCATGATCAATTCAGATCTATGTCCAAATGTTGTGATTTTTACTACGATCATTAGTGGATGGTGTAGTGCTAATAGAATGGAAAATGCTATCAGGGCTTTTGATAAAATGTGCGATTATGGGATTTCTCCCAATTTGAAAACCTTCGAGACCTTAATTTGGGGATTTGGAGAAGCAAAGCAGCCATGGAGAGCAGAAGAAATTCTCCAAATCATGGGAGAGTTTGACATTCAGCCAGAGGGATCTACCATGTTGCTTGTTGCTGAAGCTTGGCGTGCCACTGGATTAACAAAAGAGGCAAACAGAATCTTGTGTACAGTAAAAAATAAGAGATTAACCCATAACAGAATAGACGCAGAGGAAGAGATACCGATGGATAGCTTGGAGAAAATGTATCAAAAGCAAACGAGGAGCATTGCAACTCCAGATGAGTTTCAGCTCCAGAGTACAGTTTCAAATGATAAAAAAGGGTTTGCACCATCTACCAGAAAAGGTCGAATTCTGTTTAGAGACCCTAATCGTTCATTGGAGAGCTCATGGTTCGCAACAAAATCCATGTCTCTTTCCCATACTAGTAAGTCTTCTGTAAGATCGTCAATTATTTGCCGAAATCAGTCTCTGTCACATGGGCAGATTGGTACCTGTGGTCAGCTAGCAGTATTGTACAATGGTGTTCCTTACTGAAGGAAAAATTATGCTTTTTTGGTACAACCATTTCAATCTGTACTGGAAGAAATTTGTCATAGTTTTTAGACAATGGAGAAGAGATTTATTACCTCCATTGCTTCTATGATGCTTACCTATTTATGTTAATATAGCTACATTGTATCAACTTTCGACCCATTAATACGTACCTTAAAATTTTACTCTCCTGTAACATTAAGCATTGTATTCTTTTTCTTTTAACTTCGAGTGAAAAACGTTTTTCGGAATTGTAAGTTTTCATGCATTTGTCTTGATGGAAAATGTTTTTAATTGGTTTTCTTAAATAATGAAAAATGTTTTTCTAACCATTTGAGCGGAAATTATTTTCTAAAATTAATTATGCTTTCAAATTTTTATTTAATATATTTAAATGAAAATTTTAATCGTCCAAATGTGAACTTATATTATAAAATTTAATTTTTGTTTAAAATTTTATAGTAAAATTTTAAAAAACAAAATGTTAATTTTAGGAAGGTTGTATAGGAGTTCAACGATTTCATTGATAAAACTGGATTGATGGACCTTGGATATGAAGGAAGTGATTTAACTTGGGCAAACAACATAATTTCAGGGAAGGACACATGGGCAAGATTGGATAGAGTGCTTGCCACAACTGCTTTCCAGCTTAAATACACAACAATTGTCACTCATATCCCTAGGATACTAAGTGATCACTGCATATTGCATCATGGCTTGGAAAAACCTGTAAAGCCAAAGAGCACATTCAAGTTTAAAAGAATGTGGACAACACACTCCAACTTCATGACAACAGTAGAGCAAAGCTGGAATCAACCTGTTACAGCATCCCCACTAGTTATTGTGGAAATTAAACTGGCAAGACTGGCAAAGACACTAAAGAAGTGGAACTGGGACATATTTGGAGATGTGTTTAAAAAAAAAAGAGCTGGAAGATCAATTTATAGACTTGGAGAAGAAATGGAGCTCTGTACTTGATAATGAAACATGCAGGAAGCTGGGGGAAAAAAAGCTGAATTGGAAACTACCTTAATCCAGGAGGAAATACTTGCAAAAGAACAGATTGGGATAAAATGGACAGTTCAGGGAGACAGAAACACAAAGTTCTTTAATGCAATTATCAAATCCAGAAAGAGTCGGGTTAAGTTCAAACTGTTGCAGGACGATGGAGCTGAAACTGAAAATATACAGGTGATAAAATATGCAGCTATCCAATACTATAATAAAATGTTTTCTAGTGATGGTTTTAGGGATGCTGATGAATTTTTAGAGCATACCCCTGCTCAGATAATTGATTCTCAAAACCAAATGCTCACTACACTCCCCACAATGAAAGAACTACATGATTGTATGATGGAACTGTCCCATGAAAGTGCTCCAGGATTAGATGGCTTCACTGGCCACTTTTACAG